>CM060900.1:140025119-140145119 GCA_030762935.1 Hymenopus coronatus
TAGTTGTAGCAGTAGTACCAGTAGTAGTAGTGGTGGTAGTTGTAGCAGTAGTAGTAGTTGTGGTAGTTGTAGCAGTAGTAGTAGCAGTAATAGTAGTAGTAGTGGTAGTTGTAGCAGTAGTAGTAGCAGTAATAGTAGTAGTAGTAGTAGTAGCAGTAGTAGTAGTAGTAGTAGTAGTAGTAGTAGTAGTAGTGGTAGTTGTAGCAGTAGTACCTGTAGTAGTAGTGGTGGTAGTTGTAGCAGCAGTAGTAGTAGTAGTAGTTGTAGCAGTAGTAGTAGCAGTAGTAGCAGTAGTAATAGTAGTAGTAGTATTTGTAGCAGTAGCAGTAGTAATTGTAGTAGTAGCAGTAGCAGTAGTAGTAGTAGAAGTAGTAGTAGTAGCAGCAGCAGCAGCAGCAGTAATAGTAGTTATAGTAGTAGTAGTAGTAGTAGTAGTAGAACTTTTATTGATAAACATTTTAAGTAGGTATACACTTAAAAAGTGTAAATGGGTGTTATTTATGGAGGCTCTTTAACTACTGTGTTCTCAGCACCCCATTTTATTTTGGGCGTGAAACACGCTTAATTTTGCTCAGAGGCCTGTCTATCTGGCTTGAGGTTCTTTTACGTGCCGTAAATCTACGACACGGGACCAACGGCTTTACTTCCCTTCCGAAGGAAGCGATGCTAAGGATTTTTACACCCGAAGAAACGCATCGTCCTCCACCGGGGTTGAACCCGCGACCTTGGGTATATGAGGTTAGCATGGTAACCATTACACCACGGAGGACGACAAGTATACTCTTGGAGACTTACAACAGTGACATAGGTCTCATGGCCCTACACGCCTCTCATAACTTGGATATTTACAGCAGTATTTTTGTAAAACAGTAAATTTGTACATTTAGTTTATGTAGAATAACAATCGACAATTAACATAAAATATAAAATAATGAGAAAGAATTAAAATGAATTTCAATTATAAGCTTAGCATTACAAACCCTGTGGCCCAACTGCTCCATATTTAACGTGTGCACATATTCTTTCATGTGTTATAAGAACTGCAGAAGCCCGCCTGGGTAGTGTGGTGGTAGCGTGTCTGCCTCATGTTCGAATCTCGCTAAGGGTGAGTTACCCGGATAAGGTTTTTTTTACAGAGTTTTTCCTTATACTAAGAAGACGAATGTCGAGTAACTTTAAGCTCCATGGACTAGGAGATCATTTAAGCAGCATTTCACCAATTTCATTCATCGTCCGATATGACCAACAAAGGTTACAGATCTCAATGGGCAATATCAAGTTAAAACACTTTAGTAGATAACTCACGAGAGTGATCTTCGCTTTCCCTGGCTTGCTTATCAGCAGGGGCGGTGAGTGGGTTGCGCTCATTGGGAGGAGTAAACCGAAAGGTGGTCTCCCCAGTTCTTTAGAACCGGGTTTTAACCTGAAATTTCAACAAACTTGAAACATCAACAAAGAATGGCGTTTGTGGGCCGCACGACTGTACATTCCCATTTGACTTTTACAGAATTTATGTTTACTATATCAAGTCGAGAGTTGAATGCCTTCTGACATCTTGGACTTGGGGTTAGGTAATTTAGTTAAAACAGATTTACCGAGAAAGTGTTTTTTCCCTGATCAATAAAATGCGTAATACTGTATAGATTTGTCTTTGAGTCATCTACAATACTTCTAGTTGTACAATTCAGCTCACTTTGGCTCTTATATTGCCCAGAGCTGGAACAGGGTAGTACATTCTCAAGGTTTATACCTGCTCTAATGTAAATGTACACCACGCTAATGGCACATCAAGCTCCACTTTCAAGCTGATGACTTACAATAAAATCCCGGTGTGGTACCAGTCCTCTAGGCGATTTCTTTACGCCATATTTATTATGCTATAAACTATTCGTGTTCTTTCCTTTTCCTTACCACAAACCACGTAGTTTTATAGCCCCATCCTCTCACGGCTCTCTTTAATAGCCAATATCCTGTTCTTCAAAGAGAATTTTAGGAGATGTTCCATTAAGGGTATTTATGCTCAAGTGATCGGCTAAGTGCATATTATATTGTAGGTTTGACCATCACTGAAAACAAATTGCTTATAAGTCAGGAAGCTGAGTTTTAAATATTTTTATGATACTGTAATTGTTACTATTTTACGTATCTATGGCTTAAGATAGCTCTCAAAGTTAGTTCGTTCCCAGGGGACCGTATGTGGGATTTTCGGTGGACAAAGCGGCGCTGGTGCGTGTTTTCTCCGGCTTCTCCGGTTTACACCACTATTGCCTCCCACCGGCACTCCCTCTTCATACCATAAATCATTAGTATCATCGCCTACGATAACTATGTAGTAAAAGCGGGCGTTAAACACCAACAAAATATCAGCCTCAAATATCCCACTCTCAGCATTTATTTTCAGTACTCGGATTAATAATACTTGAATTTGTGAGACAGGTAGAACTACAGTGTGCCACCATTATCGGCATATCTTTACGGCAGTTAGAATAAAACGCATCTACTACCTGTTTTTCTGGAAACACTTGAAAATATATAAAATGTGCGAGCTTTGAGGTAAAGAAACCCCAGACATTTCTTGAAAACGTGTACATTAGTTTGTACGATGAGTGTTACAATAAACCATAGTGTGGGAAGAAGAAAGTCTGACGTGTTCCATTCACATGATTCTCTCTACTTGTTCGGCAAATAAACTATTACACTTACAAACGATTATTCTTTTATCTACATCAGGTTGATCGGGAAAAACATTAAGTTGTCTTATTACTTACTTCCTTCTAAGCATATGGGAAAATAAGGGAATACGCTAAGCTAAATAGATAATTGAATCCTTTAAAAGTTGTCGTATGTGAACAATTGAAGTTCGCAACGCTTTGAATTGCCAGTGATAAAACAAAGAAGAGATGAAATAAAAGGTAGCTTCCCGTTTCAGAAAAGTTACATAGTTTAAAATTGAAAACAATAATAAAGAATATCTGGAAACGGCCTACTAAATAAAAACTGTATATGACATAAATTGTGTGTTTTAACAAGGTCCACATTTGTATGAAGTAAAAATGAACCCTTACAGTAGGGAAAACCTGAAGGTACAGGATAAGAAACTGTGAATTAAGGAATACCCTTAATCAAGAACCGGTAGTAAAAAAGATACAGTCAAAAGTTTTAAGATGGTTTGGACACATAAATAGAATGGTTGAGAGCAGGAAACCGAAACAGTTATGGGAGGCCTGAGGGGAAGGAAGAAGATGGAGAGGGCAACCAAGAATAGAATGGAGTGATTTTGTGGAGAAAATAGTGAGTAAAAAAGGAAAGACTTTGAGGGAAGCCAAACAACTAACTATGGACAGGAGAAAATATAGGGAATGGATCATGACAGGCTGAGGAAATCCGACGCTCGAAAGGGTATAAGGGAGAGGAAAGGAAGTAGAAGAATAAACTCTTACAGTTTACCAGCTATGCAAAATTCATCCGGAATGAGGAGTTCTTCAGAAGCATATTCCCAGAAATTTCAAAATATATTATTTGTGACGTAAATATCTTGAATACACGGTACTTTAATCAAAATCGCCAGAACTGTTTCTGAGAAAAACAAAATTTCCAAAATATTTTCTATATAAAGGGTGGTTTAGGATGAGATGATTTTCTTGAAAATGTTTCTGTCGCATCCTTTGAAGTTAATAAGTTTAAATATACAGTTTGATATTTAACGGTCTTTTGTTTTTTGAGCTATGATGTCCACAAACACACAAGGAACTTTTTCTTAAAATGCTTTTGTTTTGACACAGACGACCACAAAGTACATACTTCCAATGAAATATCAACATCGAACATTTGGCCGGAATGCAATACTTTCCCCAACTACAATATACATAATACGTGTAGAGAAATTGAAAATATATTTGGTTTACAAATAAGCCCATATATAGCTAGAGAAAGCTCTTACTACTTCAGTAGCTGCATACTGTTATTTCTGATTGTGTAGGACCATTTTACCATAGAGGCAATACATACAATTACCTGAATATATGGAGACCACACGGACTCATTTGAAAATGGGTTAAAAAACTGCACCTCTAAGTAAATTCCCCTAGATCCTCTCTAATTGTATCTCCTAGATACAATTTCAAATGCGTTAATAGATTGATTGCTGTAGATTAGAGCTCTGCATGTTATAAGTTAATATCTAATGCAACGCTTTCCTTTGGAATTTCATACTAAATTAAAACCAACGAATCCTACAATTGATGCTGTTTAGCAGGAGTGATTATTCTAAGCATTCTTAGTTAGCACTCGTGCTATAAATCCTTTTTTAGGTGGGGTGGGATATACTTAGAGATCACCAAGAAAGTTAGATATAGTGGAAAAACCCCGGGTAGGAGGATAAGCTACCGCGGTGCCAGGAGCATTACCACGATAAATCGGGAATCCATGGTTTGAATTTCAAACGCGGCTATGAATACCTCTCCTTGGTACATCTTCCAAAAGGGAGTCCGAGAACAGGTTGGGAATATTAACTCACTTTAGTGTCGTGTATGTTTTGTGTATGCTTGGTACAGCAAGTAAGTTTCAGTCATTTATATTGAACAGAACCACGATATAATATATTCAGTCTCTAATTCTGAATTAGCAGTAACCTATTCTGAGTTTTTTTTGAGCTCAAAGTAGTAAAAGGTTTTGAATGCACTGATTGGTAGAGAAAACCATGAAGTTGTTTCCTATATGTGAAAGTAAATCAATGGGACTCTTTGTATTCGAGTTTGAATTGAATAATATTATACCCGGATTAGTTTATAAGTAAAGGAATTAGATACCCTGGACAGGACACTTGTCGGAGGGTATTCGGAACCAAACCTGAGATTATTGTACCTACGCCCCACGAACGGGCGCCCGCGGGAGGAATGAGATGAGAGGATACACCGTGCCACCGGAACCAGGAGCGACGACATAGCAATGGCCTGATCCCTACAGTTCCCAGATTGAAGCACGCCGGACAGGTAGACCGGAGTCTCCCGTCCCATATAGGGTCCAATGCCTCTGCAGGGGCGGTATCCTGGCAAATAGACGAAATGGGGGGATGGAGACATTTGCCCAGAGCATAATTTTTCCCTGCCACTCCAACCGAGTACCATCGCCGACATTTCCAACCCAGAAGGAAGTCAACGAAATGAGGGATGGAGGAAGTGACAATTGAAACGACAGGGAAATTCGGGGGATGAAAGAAACCTACCCACCATTCGCCTGGTGACCCTATAGGTCAGGTAGGCCGTTCAATGGAAGCAAACCCGGACCTCCCGAATGCGGGCCACAGAGAAACTCCCTGAGCCATTCCGCTCAGTACCTTTGGTACCTTAATTACACATTTATTGCCATATCCTTTGCTTGTTAAAATGCTATTATTCAATTGATTATGCTTAAATATATACCTTCTCATTATAAATATTTGTTTTCGTTTCCCACTTAAACACTCACTCACATGTATCCTCTGAGGATTTCATCGAGTAATTTCCAATAAACGCATTGGTAATCGTGGGGACAGTAAAATGGACAGGTACATGGTTATTGATTGCAAATCAAATCCTGAATAAATGATGCAATGCCTTTCCTGTATGGAATCATCGAGCTCAACTACTGTGTAATCCAAGATAAGGTTCTAGCCTTTCAAAAGGACATTGCTTTTATCTTTGGCTGACAAGTAAATTACTTCGAGAACGTTCTACAGTTGTATTTCCTCTATGGCGGCTCATTAAGTGCTTGCGGTGGCTATTCAGAGTACCACGATCATGCAAAGATGACCATGATATTGTATGAGTTGTTATACCAGCTGCCCCTTGTTCTCTAGTTTTATGCAATCCGCAAAATACATGAAACCAACATGAAAACGTCGACCGTATTACCAGGTTCTATCAACATATTTAACACGGATGTTAAACACTCAATGAAATGAGTACTAATATAGATGTTATCGCAGCGCCTTTTAACTTACTGTTGATTAAACAGCTGACGTTTGCAACACTGCAAAGGTTCACTGGGATTTAAATAAACCGTTTTGACTGATCGGGTGAATGAGGCGAGTGCCTAATGTTTTCCTAATTTGTGGCAGCCAACCCCTGCTCTGAGCACAAGATTCCGCACATGATAGGTCCATCTTTTCCTAGGTATTTACTGAATTACGTTGCTATGTGTACTCTAATAACAATTTTGTAAAATCGTCAAGAAACCGGAACGAGTCATCAGTAAACGAGTCGTATGTTTCTGAGGTGTACGTTCTGTCCCTTAAACCGCTGGTCCACTGAATTTTGCGCATTTATCTCTCTCTAAGAAAGT
This sequence comes from Hymenopus coronatus, assembly GCA_030762935.1. Classification (NCBI taxonomy): domain Eukaryota; kingdom Metazoa; phylum Arthropoda; class Insecta; order Mantodea; family Hymenopodidae; genus Hymenopus; species Hymenopus coronatus. Next base: position 140,031,441 of record CM060900.1, read on the forward strand.
CCAGCAATACTTTTAAGTATGCGCAAAACTGCGCAAAACTGGACTACAGCGCACATGACGTTCGATGAGTGGCCTACCGTCCAAAAACTAAGGGGCGGCTGACTCGCCTCGTATTTAGTGAGTTATGTGTGATGAGCCTGGAATCGAAATGGAAATGGCAATGGCCTGTTATTTATGGACACTGTTTAACTGCTTTGGTTCTCAGCGTCCCATGCTATATTGGACGTGAAAGATCGCTTAATTTTGCTCAGAGGCCTCTCTTATCAGGCTTGAGGTTCTTTTACGTGCCGTAAATCTACGACACGGGACCCACAGCTTTACTTCCCTTCCGAAGGAAGCCATGCTAAGGATTTTTACGCCCGAAAAAATCCATCGTCCTCCGCAGGGTTTGAACCCGCGACCTTGGTTATATGAAGTTAGCATGGTAACCATTACACCACGGAGGGCGACTGAGGCTGGAATTGCGGATCCCCTTAATGATCGCTAATGATTACGATGTTCCTCCCAAAGTGTTTCAAGTTGTTCCTGGAGTTCACGAGATTTTCTGTTTTTATTCTTCAAAACGGTGATAACTAAATATGTACACCAGAGGTATGTACACTGTCGTAAGTCACCTTGTCTACTTTTTTACAGGATAGGGAGGGGAGATAGGAGAAATAAAAAGACTTATAATTTTGTGCCCCTGGAATAAACTCATGTACACAATCAAATATACAGAGCAAAGAAGAGGTTTTTTTTAGCGATTTTGGTCCAAAATGTCGATTTTTGAATTTTTATGCAAAAAATGCATGTACTTTAAAGTACATTGCTACAATGTTTGATTATCCTAAGGAGGATGTAACACATGTTTGCCATTTTAAGTGTTGCGCTTGTTAAATTACTATTTTGATTTTCTCAGAAATGGCTCCAACGATTTTGATTACATGACAAAATGTATAACTTGAATTTTCTGGAAATAGCATCTGATGACTTCGTTTCGGATGACTTTTGCGTAACTGGTAAACCGTAAGAGATAGACAAAACTTACTAACCCCCCCAAATGTAAATCTCGTTAAAACACACAATTTATGCCATACACATTTTTCCATGGAGTTTACTGCTTTCGAGATATACCTTGTTATTGGTTCCAGTTTTAAAACACACAAGCACTTCTTATACGGGAAGAGTCAACTCCTGGCCATGCAAAGAAACGGATTTAAGTCTCATAGAAATCGTCATTTAAAAGATATGACTATCACTTTAGCCTAGTGTATCCTCTTATTTCCCTTCTACTTACTTACAAGGAAGCAAGTAATAAAGACAATTTACGGTAATGTTTATCTCGATTATGTAGTAGATTGAAGAATAAGCTTTTTAACAATCATTTGCTACAAATTGTAGAGAAAGTTATGTGAATGGAACGCATAAGATTTTTTGATACGAAAAAATATTTTTTGTTTTAAAAAAGATAATCCATTATAGGAAAATTCCAACCAAACAATTTCTTGAAAAGGTATTACAGAATGCAATTTTAAAACATGGTGTATGTAGTTCAATATCTATAGGAGAAGATAAATTCTGAATTCAGCTAACTAAATGCAATAAATGAATTACTATATCCAGAATTAATATGCATATTTGAATGAAACTTGGTATGAATACTCCTTTTGTTATCAGTAATGCCTACAGAAATGTGTTTGTGTGTGTTTATTGTGTGTGTTAGTGACATAAATATTTGGATACTACTTCTGGTCCTTTTTACCGAGATGTGTGGTATTATGCTGTTTATTCTCTAAAGTTTTGCAGAATAAACAACCTGGCATCGTGAAAATGCTCATGAACCTCAATATGCGTTTCTTATGCTGTATAACTTGAAACTTTATTTCAATATTTTGTACATATGTAGTATTGCCATTTGTTGCCTGTCGGTACTTATAGGTCCTGCAAGTTTTTAGCGCTACTATAGAAATAGGGTTTGCAATCTAATTTAGCAGTAATTGAGGTTCTTTTATATTTAAAAATATTAAAGTAGTAGTACTTTGTTTTCTTAAGAAAAAGAGCAAAATCCACGCAACTGCAGTCAAATGGAACCCCGTCGGCTTCCAAGCGCACCGTAACACCAGTTGTTTTACTTTTTCTTTTTTTTTATTAAAAACAGTAACAGAGTCTGTTCAGGACTCCGGCACTGTATCGCCATTTACATTTCCCCCGTAGGTTTTTACTGATTACTGGTTCTTTACAAACATATACACATTGCACAAACATATAACACCCATGCCCAAGGCGGGACTCGAACCCACGATCCCCTGCCCGCGAAGCACCAAAGCGATACGCTTTAGCGAGCGTGGCCATGGGGACCGGATACTTGGGCCCTCCCTGCTGATTACCACAGTCACATTCGACTGCAGTTGCTGGGATTCGACCTCGCGACCTGTGGATTTGAACGTATCGCCAGTGTGTTACCCATTGCACAATGACTCACGTATATTAGAACCGCTTTGGTAATGGTACCTTCGGAAGGGTTATGAAAGCCCACTTAAGAATTAGAGGAAGTTAGGCTAATGTAGCAAAACAAAACGGCCAATAAAGTTTTTTTTTTATAGTGTTTAACGCCCTTTTTACTACATAGACACCGCGGGTGATGACACTAATGAATCATGGAATGAAGATGGAGCACCGGTGGAATGCGATGGCGGGGGAAACAGAAGAACCCGAAAAAAATCGCGCTGCACCGTTTTGTACACCACAAATCCCACTTGCGGTCGCCTGGGATCGAACCTGGGCCGCCTTAGGGAGAGGTGAGTGGTCTAGCCACTTGGCTACGGCGTGACTAATAAAGCGTTAACACCAAATAAATCGATAATGTTTTAAGCAAATTTAAAGACGATTTTCACAAATTATATCCGTATTATATCACTTGCACTTTTGCCTAGTTGAAGTATTTTCAGTCCAAACACTGAATCCAATTTTGGTTTTCAAATTTCCATTTTTGTAATGGGTAGAAAGTAACACTATTACGTCAAAAATAATAGCTTTTAGAAAAACATATGACAATGAAATTCATTATTTGTTGTTTTACAACATAACGTAAGAAAATGCTTTGCTTTATTAGCGGCTATTTATTTCAATATCCGTTTGAAACAACAATTTAACTGATCCGTTTGAGATCGTTATTGAATTGGTGGGCGATTAGTTAGATCACTTGCCTCTCGCTAAGGCGACCCGGGTTCGTTGCCAGACGACTGCATGTGGGATATGTAGTGGATGAATCGGCGCAGGGGCATATTGTCTCCGGGTTCTCCGCTTTCCCCCGCCATCGCATTTCATGGTGCTCCATAATCATTCCGTGTATCACCAGTCATCGCCTGCTGATGTTATTTTATGTAGTAAAAGCGGGCATTAAAGATTATCAAAATAAAAGGTATTGAACTATTCCTAATTAAAATTACATATGGAATCATAATGCGGAATAAAGATTCAGGTATTTGTTGTAGCAAATACAAAATTTGATATGGTAATCCGAAATCTATGGAAGCACATGATCTGTTGTATTTGAAAACTAGTTTCTTTCTCTTTTTCTCTGTCGGTCCTTCTCTCTCTCTCTCTCTCTCTCTCTTTCCCTCATACGCGCACCCACGCACTCTGGGATTATGCATGGAAAATAGTAATGTCCCATTAAAATGCCGTTGAGGGGATTCGTTTTTCCCAAGCAATGTACATATAAACTATACTGCTAGTGTCTGTTGCAGATTAGTAGGTTTTACGGGAGAAATAAACAACTCCATCGCTTAAAATGAAACACAGTATAGTTTAATACTTACGTGGCCCTTCGCATGTATTCTAATATGACCTACATTTGCTTCCTTAACTGCGAGTTGATGTTCAGCGACTAACATATTAATTCCATTTGGAGAATGGCTCAGCGATAACGTGTGAGACTCGCATTGGGGGGTTCCCGGGTTCATTTCCTCATCAGAGGAATACTGGGGTTAATTTTCTTCTACTGATTGTTTTCTGTCCACCTTTTCATTTCACCTGTTTCTATCCTTATATTTAAGGGTTGTAGGTCCAGATGACGGTGATTGATACGTCACATCGTGACAGTAAAAGTTTTATCTGCCGCCTGGCTGACCAGGTGGAAACCCTCGGTTGAAGATGGCTAAGGAGGTCTTTTGCCGGTCAGGATTGATGTTATTTTGGAATTGTTTAACATCCTGGTTTTGCTAGCACGCATCATCGTCCAGATTTGGTCGCCCTTAGGGAAACAAATTATTCTTTCCTTCCATGGATCCCTTGTGACCAGAAAGGGCCAACTATGGCCTACGTTCGGTGTGGTGCTCTGCTGCAGTGGCTGGGGTTACTTCTAGCTGTCTAATGCTAATCCAATTCAGTTTGCTGAAAAATAAGTTTTTCAGTAAATAGTATTCCTAACAAATCGACACTTTCGAGATACATCATTCCGAACCACTGAATGTTGATGTGATATTTTGAAACAACAACGCAATACTAACTTACTTATGTATTTAATATTTCTTGTTCTACCTTACTTTAATTGAACTTTTTATGGACCAAATACGTATCTATACTTTAATTTTCTTTTTAAATTTGTCTATTAATTTACAAAAAAGTTACTCTAGTAATTTTGAACGAATAAGAAAATGATAAACTTTTATGAGCACAGAGAACAAATGAGCTTCATTTTTCCTAGAAATGTTAATTAAGGTGGGATTTTAACTCTTCAAACGGACGAGACTGAGTTTTATTTTCAACGAAACCATGTCAAAATAGGTATAAAATCCGGCTTTGTTACCGCAACGTAAAAATAAATCCACTGGACATAATCACAAACACAGTGTCGAGCCTTGGGCTATCTCGACAAACACACAAAGTTTTCATTACTCTTAGAAATACAAAGTGAGACTCTGCAGCTTGTTGATGTGTCAGTAGTCTTTTCTGATGTGAAGCAGGACTCTCACATATTTGCCAGGTTTATAGAACGAGTTTTAGGTAATGTCTTATATATTTGCAATAAATATCACATTTTAAAGTAAATTGCATTGATATAATGCAGCGTCGAAAAACGTACGTTGATAGGCGTTTATAACATTCTTTAGATATATGTAATCTTAGACATTTAAGGGTGAAAGTACTTTCCATACCAGCAACGGCATAACTTTAAGTTTCACTGTAGACATATAAATTATAATGTAAAGTCGACCATAGCTTTCTAAGCTGGCATTCCAAGCACAAATTGGGTAGTACAAATTATCCTCTAAGTATTACCTTATTGCAGTAAGAAGTATCAAAATATAAGATGCCAATGTCGTCGTAATTTCACACTTTGTAGTGTGTGACGTTTATACCCAGTCCGGCATGTCAATTACGAACTCCAAGAGAAGTAATGCAGGCAGTTTCTCTTCTTCTCTCTCTCTCTCTCTTCTCTCTCTCTCTCTCTCACCCACCCTATCATACATATATATATATATATATATATATATATATATATATGCATGCAACCTTTTAATAACCAATATATACAAGGTACCACAAAATACATGTCCGGTGAAAACTCTGCGCTAAAAAGCAAACCCTCTAATCCTTACATGTGGAAAGTTGAAAACAAATTATAGCTCTAACCATTATAAATAACGGTGTCTTTTATAACAACATCAACATACTTTTGGGTTAATTTGAAAACCAGCCCTATTTTTAATTTAGTTGTTTAAAATTGTGATTCAATTCATATACTTAGGATGCAAACAAACATACCAAAGTTTTATATATGTCAAAGTTAGCACGTTTCAGCAAATTCATTCCGAAATTAAAACATGTCCATGTGCGCTTGTATCTTTTCTACAAACTATTCTATCCCAGGGGACCGCATGTGGGATTTGTGGTGGACAAAGAGCGCATGGGCAGGTTTTCTCCGGGTTCTCTGGTTTCCACCGTCACCGCATTCTACCGGTGCTCCATCTTCATTCCATGCATCATCAGTGTCTTCGTCTGTGGTGCCGTATGTAGTAAAAGTGGGCGTTAGGCACTACAAATAAACTACTCCATCCAGTCTGGTGTTTACAGATATTATTTTATTGCACATTTCGCTCTAATTATAAAGAGAATAAAGCAGGTTGAAGGGCTAACCAAAGCTTAAAAAAAGAGGAAGTTCTTTATGTTGGCTTTGAAATTCCTTTACGCGAAATAAAACGAAATTGACCTCGGTCGCCATGGTCATTGACGTTCTGCCACGAAAGGGGCGCGGGTTTGAATTTCACTATGGACATGGATGTTTCGTGTCGTGTGTTTCTGTGCTCTCTAAGTCATTCTATCCTCCTGATGGCCAAATGGGTTACGCCTGTATGTAAAGAAAAAAAAAACCGAAACGAAATGTTTTAAAAGTTTAAAAATAACCTCTGTGCCATGTAAACCGAAAATAAGAATAATTTTTAAAACTTCAAAGGAAAGAAATTCTCATTGACCTAGAACTAGATTATACAATAGTACAATCTCGGAATGGCTCAAAAAAAGAAATACATGTTGTCATTGTGAGTTTGAAGAGTTTTTCATGTTTAGTATATCTCTGTGCTTTACCAGCCATACAAGGTTACATAAACTTCATTCTTAATGAAGAGCTGAAAGACTGTTCAGAGAACGCTCATGATCTTTACTTTATTAGTTATGCAAATATCTTAAGCATTTTGCATTTTAATAAAAACCTTGAAGCCATTTTTGTGAAAATTAAAAATAACGAAAGCTACTGCGTGTAAAGGGTAGCTTGGAGGGCAGGGATATACATGTTTAATTCTCCGTGTCACATCCTTTGAAGATGCCAAATTTAAATACCAAGTTCATTCATTCTTTCTTTCTTTCCTTCCTTCCTGTCTTATTTCTTTCTTCTTTTCTTTCTCTCCTACTTTCTTTCCTTTCTTTTTATTTTTAGGCCAAAATAATTGACTCTCCTGCTTGTTCTACATATATAATGTATATAATGTAGATTATTAACTGTGAGGGATTGCATAAAAATAAACTTTAAGTAAGACGTTCTCATAAATCTGAATTAGAAGACGTTATATGACGGGCGTTTTCTTCTGTTTAGGCTGCAGAAATTCGTTGAATGTTCAAAAACGAGTAAAGCAGGTACCACGCCTGTGTAAACGTAGAGAGGCGCAACTTCGTACATATTTTGTAACAAAAGGTAATCGTTATATATTGATATTTCACATATTTAGTATTATTTGAGGGCAAATCAACGAGTTGATCCGCTGCATCTGCCAAATGGATTTGTAAAGTATTGCCGTGGGAGAAATGACTGCCCATCGCATCATTCAAGAAACATCTGATATTAGTTTTACGGTAATGCAACTGTGAAATTTGGAAAGTCCACAATATGTAAGATTTGATACTGAAATAGTAATACTTTTGCCTTGTATCAAAATTCTAGCTCTCACGATTATTTAAATAATAATTGTTATTTTTCTAACCTCATTTTTCTAATAAAAATGAACCTCGCTATGTATTTTTAAAAATATTCAAGCAAAAAGTTTTTCAGTACATAGATTTACAAGTAGATGTTATTATATATATTTTGTACTAGCCCTAATACTCAGCCAAATGGTTCAGATGTTTCGTCTAGGAAAGGCATTCGAGAGGTCCGGGTTCCATCCCCGTTGACCGCGCACTCTGGCCCTGGTTTATTCAGTGGTTTTCCTGGGGCCGCTTAGGCAAATGTTGGGGTGGTGTGATCTACCACGGTCCCTTTCACTTCATTCCTTCATTTCATTTCTCCTCTTCATCTTTCAGGTTGGCGCAGGTGTCGTTTGAGGCTTTGCAGGTAAATGGCACAATTGCTTACTCCGAGTGAAACTCTCTTGCCCCTAGTTGCACTGGTTGAGACTAGGTGCCATTGTAGATGCCTCCTTCTGGCCTCTCGGTGCCTGTATAGCCTTTGGGGGCCTCAGGGCTGCCATCTAGAGAATGTTAGGGACTTCTGTGCGTCTCTGCGCTTAGCTCGGTAGTTTCCTGTGTCCTGGCCTGTGATTTCCCCTTCCTCTCATCCCTTCTTCCGGAAGGTGGTAGGCCGCAATAGATCAGTACTTGGTCGCAGTTGCTGAGGTGTCCCCCCGACGTTATATGCTCTAACCTCTAACTAGCCCTAATTATTCTACAAAAATGATTACAACTCTTTTTCTTCAAAACCCTTGATTTCTCAAAATGTAATACTTTGTTTCAAAAAATAGCAGATTATTTCGAAAAAGGACTTTATACTTTCTTTAATGTAGCTTTGAGAGACCATATTATAAACTATTGAAATAAATTAGCATCGTTACGTTACATACTTGACTTACTGTCCCCATATGTAGGACTGACATCCCCCTAGGGCTTAAAAGTGGGTGCCTATTGGTCAGAAGCCGGTCGGGGAGCCAGCGGCACGTAACCAGAGAATAAAAAACCTGGAACGAGTTGTCAGCTCCTAGTCATGCATAAGTTTGAGGAAGTGGATGAAATGAAATGAAAGCAAAATGGATGGTAGGAAAGGTGATGATGGAGCAATTGGCGGAATGAGTGGCGGGGGAAACCGGGAGAGCCGGAGAAAACCCGTTCTGACCCCGTTTCGTCCACCAGAAATCGCATATGCGGGCGCTTGGGTTCTAATTCGAACGGCCTAGAACATTGCATCGTGAGGTGTATTTTGAGTGTGAAAAAGTGTTTTAAAAATGTACGACCAAACAACGTTTAAGTTTATACGTGCATATTAATAAACATGCTCCAGCTCCTAAGCAGCTTCACTTAATTGATAGTTAATCTGCGCTAGGTGGAATAGTTTAGTATTTTATTAAAGTTTAGATGAATGGAATAAAGTTTAGAATTATTTAACTATACAAAATTAATAATTTAAGTTTTCAAAGTTTTATTTTTGCTCAAACTTCTCAGATGATTGATGTTAGCTGGGAGCATTTTTCTGCAAAGAGAGTTCGTTAGTGCATTTAAGCGAAAAACTCAATGATTAATGAAGGTCACTAAAGACAAATCCGAAACACAAGTTTTCACCTTATGGAACAAAAGGAAATATATGTTTAGCATTAAGAATATATGCACTTAAATTAAACAAATAAATTAGTGTAACAGTATATAACGACCAAATAAAAAGGGACCTCGTGTTTAAGCATGTAATGGAAACAAAATAAACTGGGTATTTCATTTAAGAGTTCAAATACACACCACGAAGAATAAAGTATTTTAAATATTTAATACGCTAGACCGAAAAGCTAAGTTTTTTTAATCATCTACTAAAAATAGTTGAATGGCTTACACCTGTGGTAGTATTTTAGATCTGCTTTTGTTTCACAGCAAAGCTGTCCGAATCGCATAGAGACTGCTAATTTAATATCTGAATTCTAATGTAAAAAGCTACTTGTATAAAACAATATTTTAAACGGAGTAAAGGAAGTGATAATTAAAATAAAAGCTAGTTGGCTTGCTTTTCTATTATAAACTTTAGTACTACTTACATTAATAGTTCAGTGCGCGAAAAGTCGCCAAAAAGAGCGATCTGGCTCCTTGGTAAAGCATAACGCTCGCACTGGAGAGGTGCTTGGTTCGGTTCTTGTAGAGCCGGTTACTTTGATCTAGTTTTTCGTGGTTTTCCCGGGTTGGAAGCAACATTTGGGGGTGGTTGCTCTTCAAATACAAATTTCCTGTCAATCGTTTTTTTCTTCATATATTTCATCTACATATAGAGCAGGCGAAACTGGCTATTGCTATGCTGCGGGATGGTGACGTTTGCGCTGGCGCTTGAATGTCCGACTGAGGCCCACTTTTGTGGGACACTCGGGCTGACTCAGGCAGGCTGACGCCGGAGTCAGGATTTTTGTAATTCTGGAATCGTTAGAAGCCCCGTCCTTGTCAGAGCGCGTCATCACGCAGATCTAGATCTTCTCTGTGTCTCTTTCTCGCCGGAATCACGTAAATCAAAAGGGGCCTACAATGACTATGTTTGGTGCTGAGCTTTAGATACTGGATCGCCCTCCGTCTTGTTTATGCAGAGCCTAAAAGTTTGTTAACCCTACTCTTATTGCTGTAAAATAGTGTCATAATTTTGCATTCAACTGTGGTTATAAAATCACCTGTTAGGGAATGATTTTATAATCCTTTCACCGTATGTGGAAACATGAGTTTTATGTTTTGCCCCCAATATTTGTATCACCTTTTACTCAAAACAGTCAATAAAGCTATCACAGACATTTGGCTGATAGAGAAACAAAACCACGGCTGTAAATTAGTGAAAAGCCCATTGGATGTTTTGTGCAACGTCTCTGTGTTTATCCTGATTTTAGAGGAAGAAGCATTCGCTTGCTGTGGAATACATAAATATATTGTGACAGAGCCAGCTTCTGCGTTCACTTTGGTATGCGAGTCAAAGCAGTTGGAGATCATGGGATGTGTAAACAAATAAGGAAGAGCAGCGCGACGCTAACAGGTACCTTTGGAACGTTAGAAGACTTGATTCTTCTCGAGTTTAGAGATACGCCTGGAAGCTTCGGCTTCCACAAATTTCCACAAATTTCTGTGAGTCATCTTCTAGCTATAAAAGGAGGAAGAATTGCTAGCCGCTGTTGTGGAAAGTGTGCGAGCCAAGGGTGGCGTTCAGCCTTAAACTGTCTACACGTCGAAACGTTGAGTGAATTATTTGCAGTAGTGAATTTAAGACTTTATTTGTAAATACATTTTGAGTCAATGAGTCAATGAAGACAATGAAGACATTTGTTTCAATGCTTTAATATTACATTTGCAGATATACGTAGCTTCAAAAATAGTGGATAGTAACCACCGAGATCAGCAGTTTCCAACTTTTAAGAACTTGAGGGACACATTAGTAACCAGCAGTTAAAAACCCGTGGTTTAGATTTAATGCACACGTATATGTGTATAAGATGTAACGTTTCATGGCATCTAAAAATAATAACTTCTCAGGATGACTACCACTTTCTGTATATTTAAATTCAAGCAAGCTCTGTGATCAACTTCAAAAACCGAAAATTTTGATCTTGTTATTGCATCGGTAGATTCCTTTAGCAGAAAAAGGGTAGTTTCGCATTATTTAATGACTGTACGCTCTCATTAAGATCTACTACAGTATAAATGGACTATTTGGCCAAAATTATCAGTTCTTTAGGATGGCGACAGAGTCAAAGATATTTTTGACGTTGCTCATTTCCCGTGAAGCTATTATCATGTTATATGCTCTAAATCCCCTTCTGACAAGACATATTATACGTTACAGTAAGTGTTTTTGAAGTTCTCGACCACGTATGTTGAATGTACATAGTAGGTAGCGAAGGTATTGATTCCACCGCAAATAAATATTTTGAGAACTCTGGTATTCCCCCCAAAAGTATTTTTTAGAAAAAGGTCCGTGTGATATTCGGCAACATAACTAAACAACGAAAAGTCCTGTACATGCCAAACTTGATTTGTAAGTGAAGTATATGTGACACGAAGATTTTCAGGACAATCCCCCCAACATTCGTTTACATGAAACATTTTGATTTTCTGAAAAACAGCTCTAACGATTCTATGATAAAACAACATATGTTAAGGATACCTTCATGAAAAATGAAATGTATATGATAATTTTCTGGCAGTAATCTCAGAATGACTTTTGCATAACTGGTAAACCGTAAGCAATAAAAAGTTTTTTTTTCTTTAAAACACAGTTTGTTATATTCATATAAGTAAATAATAAGTAAATGTAGAGTTAACAATTTCCGAGATATTCCCTGTCATTTAGTTACGATTTTAAAATACTGAAACCTTCTAGAACGGGAGGGCGTATTTTGTTTCATATCTCCTTTCTTTTACTCCTTCTCAAGCAGAGAGAACCAAATTTTAAGACCTATTGCATAGCGACAGCTTTCAATATATTTGAGTATCGATTTAGCCTAGTGTATTATTTCCCTTCTACTTGCAGAACAGTAGGTAATAAGACCATTTCTGCTAATGTTTATCATTATTAGCATGATGTACATAAAAGAATTTTTTGTAACAAAATTGTTTATAAAATGCGTAGAGAAGGTCATGTGAATGCAACACATTTTTACTCCACGTAATCGTCACCACTCGCTTGGTGTGGTTTATTATCTATCTTTCAGAACGTTCACACGAATTGATACTTCTTTGCAATCGCAAGGAGGTCATGTTTTGGAATAAAATTGGAAGTATATCTTAAATATTGACTTGATATGTGAAAATATTGGATTAAAATCGTAAAGCATCCATTTCAAACGATAGCGCAAACGCATACTTTTCTAACAAATTCTCGCAAACGTCCTTGTAGCTTTGACATATTCTAAAAACCTCAACAGCGTGCAAGCCTTCAGTTTCGTGTCGTGTCACTATTTGCCCGTCTCAAGTCAAATACCAACTTCCGTTTAATGTTTCGCTATTGATTGAAGGCTTATGTAGACATGCATCTAAGCTTAGAATTGCTTTGATTGTCACGTACCGGAATTTAAAACGACCACCACAACGTACCAATGCATCTAATATCATTCTTGTTTTTCCCTTTCATTCTTATTTTCAGAATTTCGCCCTGAAATTGTTAGGAGATCTTATATTCTCAATTTATACAAACATATTGTGGGCGTGATGTTGAACATAGTCCGAGAAGTACCGAGCGAGGTAGTGTCACGGTAACGTATGCGACACGCATTCCTGAGGACCCGACGGCCACCCACTCTGGCCCTTGGGCGAATGGTAGAGTGGTTTCTTTCCTCTCTGGATTTCATGTTCCATTATAATTTCACTCATCCTTGCCACGTTGGTTCCTTTCAGGGTTAGAATTGTCGGCGAGAGTGCTTCAGTGCGACTTGACAGGAAAAATGGTGCACTCTGGAACTCTTACTTTCCTCCGACCTTCGACTGTTTGCCGGGGTTTAAGAACAGGCTCTTTGGGCGTTGGATCCCATGCGGGGCGAATTTCTTTGGCCTGCCTGTCCAACCGGGAGTCTCAGTCTGTTAACATTAAGAACCTTGTCGTTGCTGTACCGTCGCTCCCGGCTCCGATTGTCCGGTGTCTCCTCTCTAATGATTCCTCCCTCCCAATATTTATCCAATATAAGTGCAATTTTTATACATATTAAATAAACAAGAATGCAATCACAGTAAAAATTTCAAAAGAATACATACAAAAGTGTGGAATTTCGAGAAGTCATTCCCATGCACCCTCAAATTGCCTATAAAACACAGTATTAGTGGCATATGTAACCCATCCTATTTTTCAATAATTTACTTTCATTCATTGCCTGTTCTGATAAAATGTGTTGTAAAAATAAACAAACAATTAAAGATGCTGGTTCTTTAACAAGGTTTCGTGAGGCAAGGAGCTTAATGTGAGCTTACCATTGTACAGCCTGTCGGTATGTTTATGAAATACTGCGAAAACAAGTGATGCGCAGCTTCCCCAAATTACCCGTGTTACTTCCGGTAGATGGGCAAGGCACGTGGCTTTGTTTTTGGATAGCTGCCTAATCCACGCTGTTTATGAGGCGTTTTGTTCATGCACTTCTATTGGCATTGAAAGTTATATTTCTCTATCACATAGAACCTAATCAATAACATTTACTCTTTGGTTTGGTGTCGTTTAGATACAGGTATAGTTCATGCAAAATGCTATGCAAAAATTGATGACGCAAAACAAATCTTCAATTTTTCACTTTTTATGGGGTGAAAATAGCAAATAATTGACTAAGTTTACGTGTTGGTAAAAATCGTTCTGAACACTGCATTTGCTGTAGACATGCCTATTTTGCTGCGGGCACGCGTGGGCACGTAGGCACACACATACTTGTTGAGTAAAGTGGATGAGAATTCATTTAATAAAGCATGCCTAAGCCGCTACCAGTAAGGGTCACAAGAAAATATATAATATCTGCAGACAAGATGTATTCCGCTCTGAAAATTCTACTGATGATCCTCACCATTATTAATGACAAATAGGTTTTCATTGTAAATTTATGGTTTGTTCGTGTTCTTGAAACAATTAACTGAAAAACTAGAATCGCTCTAGATATACGTTTCGCTGGATAGGTAGAGTCAGACTGAAAAATTCAATGCCATAGCAGGGATTGAACCCACGGATCTCCCGGTCTCTAGCCGGTTGCTCTTCCACTGAGATACTATGGCAATGTGCCGGCATCGCATAGAATTTCTCAACTGTTTTCCGGTAAACCACAAGGTGATGTCAAATTATTTTGGGATGTCAACCCCAATGGCAACTTACAATGTTGTAAGTACTTCAACTCCCAGGATTCATAGCACAGCCAACTATTATGGACAATTGTGATAATTTTAATTGTTTTCTCACAGAAACCGTGTGTAGGACACGAGTTGGATAGGAAGAGTCAGACTGAGAGGTCAGTTGAGAAATTCAATACTGTGCCGGAATGTAGCCATGGCAACTCAATGGTAGAGCAACCAGCTAGAGATCCGTGGTTCAAATCCCGGCTATGGCTTTGAATTTTTCAGTCTGACTCTACCTTTACAACTCCTCCCCTACACACGGTTTCTGCGAGAAAACAATTAAAATGATCACTATATGTTTCGTTGTTTTCTTCTAAATCCGATTGCACGGGTTACAGAATCCATTCCTCTCAGTTTCTTTCTTGGAGTATGTGATACACTCTCTTGGCGTATATTAATACATATTTGTTTCTTCTCCTTTTAACAGTAATAAAACAAGAAATGAGAATATGTGGCAATATGGCGTTGTGGTTGTTACAAAAAGAAAAGAAAAAAAAGAGGAATATTAGTTTGTAAATTGAAAATTATAGCTAATTATTTTTAAACTTGTTAAAGTATACAAGATAAAGCATTAACCAAAATCAATGCTTATACATACATCTACGATATCTTACCATTTGTTCTCTCATGAGATCTGCCGGTCATGAGAACATTTCCATGAAAATTCTGTTGGATGTTCAGGTTTATAACAAACTTGATGAACGTAGATTACTCACAACGTATCTAGCCATATTTTTACACAATCTTGCTCTCTTGTTGTCTCTTTCTGCTATTATCAGGTCGAAACCCTGACTAGGCTTTCATGAAGGTTTCTCTGTCGATGTTGAGGTGATTGAGCGTATATTGACTTACTTCAGTGAGTACTTGTGTTAGGGCTGATTTATACCCTATATATTCAGTAAAGTATAGAAGATAACCATTGTTCATGGAAACATAATTATTCTGAATGAATGCATTATAAGAGTATTAACAATAAAACTAATGATCTGAGGAAGTTTTTCCGTAATTTTCATTGGTTCAACTATCCGAGTATGTATTACTAAAAATGTAGGCAATTTAAATATGCATGCACTAATAAATAAGACAAGTATGTTTATTACGCTACACGTTTATGTGGAGAGACGTTTTGTAAATCTAAACAAGCTCTTGAAGAATGCAAGGCTCGCATTTAGAGGGTCCCGGGTCCTGTATATCAATTGTCTATCCACGTAAATTTCTTTCTTGCATTCGGCGCTGTAGGAGTGAGTAACGGCGGCCGGTGGGTTACGGAAGGGTGGTAAAATTGATGGTATGGCGCTTGACAGAACCTTGACGGAACTTTGCGGTCGAATAAGGTAGGCCCAGCCGGGACGAGTATCTTGGAATAGTTAAGGACTCCGTCCTTGCTAGCGCACATCGTGGTCCAGTTCTGGTCGTCCTTCAGTTTTCCCCTTAATCTCTTCTCCCCAGAAATCATGTTGCTACACAAAGGGCCCACTATGGTCTACGTGCGGTTCTGCTCAGATGCTGAAGGCCCCACATTCCGACTGATCCTAACGCCCAACCTTATGTCGGCTAATGGCCATATTTTCGGCATCCAACTATTAATTCAACTGCCAAAATATATAACGAGACTTCTCAGAAGACACCGAAACCAATTACGTATTAAGTTAAAATGAAGAATTAATCAGCAAAGAAAAAAGCTGCTGGGTGACTTGGCAACGTGCTCAATCCGGGTTAAGCTGAATACAATGAACCTGGTGATGCTCTTGATACCTGCTAATTTTTGCTATACTATATTTCAAAGCAAGACAAAAGCAAAACATTAGCAAATAGCCGGTCTGATAACAAAAGTATACGGTTAAGTCTCGAGCAAACCATGTTACTTGTAAACTAAGAAAGATGTAAAAACTTTATACAATCAGTTGGACCTAAAGTATTTCCAATGTGACGGAGCAACATAGCGAGGAGGCTCGCATTCAGAAGGTTCCCAGTTTGATTTCCCCGGTCAATCATGGAACCACCTTTCTCAGAGACTAATTTTCACTATGTTGACCTCGTATGTTAGCGAAGGGTTTACATACAATTACATAAAAAAAAACAAAAAAAAAACTCCACTCATTCGGACGGGACCGACTCTATCAACTGCATAAAGTATTTAGACCTTCAGAGATTCCCAAAATGGACACTAGAATGTTATACTTGATTTTGAAAGCTATTTCACATGACGAAATAATAAAACGAATTTCTCTCACCTTAGTAGTTAATTTGCGTTGTGTAGGTTCATAATGAAATAACTACTTTTTGTATTGTACTCATTAGATGCCTTAGTTAAATAATATGTATTTCCCCATCAGTGTTAAGGTTATTTGTACACGCAAATGTATATTTTATAACCCATTTGTTTCTTATGCTATTTTGATAACTTTTCTGCTGTCAATTCTGCCTGATAAATCACTGATAACATTGATTTACGGACATAATTGAAGTATATGCCTCTATGTGCATTCAAAACTGATTTTTCTTATAAATAAATACACGCTGTATGCTAGTTTGAATAAATGTGTATACATTTAAAATTTTCATCTACTTTATATTGTTCACAAGGGTACACGAAAACAAGAAAAATCGGCATAACCTACATATTATCTGTAATTTATGTTTGAAGTTTTATATATATGTGTGTGTGGTATACAATGGCGTGGAGCATCTTGAGCACTACAACTTATAGAGACCTATTGCGACTACAACAACCCCAGGAGTAGATATGGGATGAAGTGAATGAACCACAGGAAACTATTGGCCGCAGTCAGACAGGTCAAAATGACGCGCGGAAGTCCTTGACGTATCTTGTTTCGAAGACCCGCCCCACTACTGGAGATAGCAATAGAAGGCAATAAACGACCTTACGACCTTATAAGCATGGTATCCACCTTGGTATCTACGGGCAATACTCTTCCCTTGAGCTAGCATCAGCGCCATTTGTCTAGCATCAACTCACACACTTGTAAGATGAGAACGAATGCGGATAAAAAGGAAACTAAGGAAAAGAAGTCGGTGGTTCAAAAGCCAACCCGAATTCGCCTACCGAGCAGGAGAAACCACGAACAACCTAAGGTTAATGTAGCAATCGGCGGGAATAAAAACCGGAACGTCTAGAATCCGTGGTTCACATTTTTACCGCGGAGCACACTTGTTCAGTTGTTTTTTAGACATTTTTTTAAATAAAACTTTGTACAAATCAACATACACAAACGTAACATATACCAAAACAGCGTAATTAAAAATCAGAATTCGAAGTTTCACATATCACGAGCAACGCGCAACTACTGTAAAACATACATAATTCCTTTTGCTATCGTGGAAGTGGTGAAAATGAAAGTAGCCACATTTACTCCTCAAGTGAGGAAGGCGAAAACCGTATTATGTAGATACATTGCTGCATCACGTTGGTCCCTTCAAGTTCCAAGCAATTCCCAGCTTAGATACATTGTCTCTAAAAGTCTTCTACCGATCGAAAAACATTAAAGGAAAGTTAGTATTCTACTTGAGCCGAGTAATTATTGACCGATCACTATACCAGAGGATGTACTCTCTATTTATTCAGAGATACGCATCCATGAATTTCAAAAATCCACAATTTCAATTTGATTAATGTAGTACAAAATAATGCCTTGACGTATAGAATAATACCAAACTAGGTGCATATTTCAAAATTATTTCGCGAAATACCACTTTTTTCCTTCGCTTTTTTTTAAGAATTGCCCCACACGAAGCAGTTGAAGGCAGTCACGTAAAAACTTCCAACCATTAAAAAGAAAACGATACATTAAAAAAAAAGTTCTGATTAGTGCAACTATCCCTTTTTTGGACAAATACTAATGGTTTATGGATCGTCTAAAACCAAACAACTGTTTGTAAGTAAATATAACGACTTTTTATTTCTTGAATCATGTTACCTTACCATATAAGTGTGAAAATGTATGGTCCATGGCTCCGCTAAATCTGAAGGAGATATTCTTGAACTACTCACTTAAGGGCCTCCAATTTTTTATGAATGCTACAGAAGCCATTTATCTGTGTCTGGTGATGGCAAATAATGTACATGGGTAACTTTTTGACTTACCTGATTTTTATCAATGATGAGCATTAATGTAATACATTTAAATTTAATCTGTAAAGATGTTTTATGTAAATAACAATAATAAGATATTTATCACAAGCTATGCTTCATTCAGAATGAGCTGTTTAAACGCTATTCTTATATTTAATGTCATAAGTAAAATAAATTAAAATTATTTGGACACTGCAGAAAAATATGTTTGGGGTGAATGATTTAAACCTAACAAGCTTATTGTCTGCTCCTGTTAAGGAATATAGGCCTATCATTAAATTTATTTTCTCCATCTCCAACATTATCCTGTTGTTCATATTTTTCACAGGTGCAGCTTTGCCAGCCAGATTCCATAGCCAAGGACTTAAATTAGAAATAACATCTACAAATATTTATCTCTGAGTATTATTGTGGAATACGACTGGAATTTTATTTAGTATACTCTGATATTCATAGACTTTAATTAATATTCTGCTCACACCGTCTGGAACTCCATATTCCATCTCAAGGAAAACAAATTTCCTGTTCCTTTTCCCAACCTTCTCCCTCTTCGCCTCCCATTAAAAGTAGAAATCCCTTGTGCTCTACAGAGAAATGTGGGCATTGAGTAATAAGGAAGCTAAGAATGCTATAAGTAAAAGGGATTGCGGATTTTGTAAGAGCCAGTACTTCATCGTAAATTTTCTTCTCTGTCATTCATATTTCGTTATACGAAAAGGAAAATCCAAAGGTGAGAAACAGTTCTCCATCTTGTTTGCATTCCCACAATTACTGCTTCAGCAAAAATGGCTAAACCGTTTTCTCTTACATCAGATGAAGTCGTATAGTGCCGGTCTACAGTGCTAGAATGCAAAATGAATCCATAACATAATTAGAATAACCGTGTTTGCAAAACCAATTCTGTTCGTTGTCCATTACAACAGCAAAGCACTAATCTTGTTGTATGTTATTCTAACAAGTTAAACAATAAGTTTTTTATGTTTTAAAAAAGCTTTCCGTTCTAACAGATAACGGCCACTTAAAGTCACGTGCTTGTTTGTGGTTCAAGTAGCAGGGACAAGGAAGGTGGTGGCTGTAGGTATTAAATGCTTCACACACTATGTGCCTACTGCCTCGATCTGGATTTAGATGATAGAATGGCAACCCATTTTGGGCTCTTGATGAAAATAGGCAAATTTACAGATCTATTCTCTCTATGTGACTAGCCTCTAAGACGTATTCGAACATAAAATGATGCTCTCAGCTGGAAAGATGCAATACTGTGAATCCGCAAAAAAGAGTAAATTGCCCATTTTGGAGGCAATCAACCCATAAAAATTACAACTTAATCTTTAGGAGCCATCGTAAGCAACAGTATAAATTTCGAGTCATATATTTGTTTATTCCTTTCTTTACTTTTTTTTTGAGAAAGAGAAATAGACGAAAGAATGAAAGTAGAAAACTATAAATGCCCTTATTCAATATTCGAAGCTAATTTTAAAGTTTATTTAATTGACAGGTGAGTAGTGTGAACAGGTGAAATTAAAGCCAAATTTGACAAAAAAGCACACGCTAATATATCTGCTTGGTCTGTGCTAGTGTGCAATTACCCAGGTAAAATATCAAATACGTGCTTTATTTTAAACTTCTACACATATGATTTTTTGAAACAACTCTACAGCAAGGTGATGTAAACTTTTTTGACTCCAGTATTGCATTTCATGGCAAACTAAAAATGAGGTATATGTATATATATAGAAACGTAGTATGTATACCTCAGTACTGGAAAAAAATGAAATGGTGTTTTATTTATGAACGCTCTTTAACTACTGTGGTTCTCAGTGTCCTACTTTATACTGGACGCTTAATTTTTCTCAGAGGCCTCTCTATCAGGCTTGAGGTTCTTTTACGTGTCGTAAATCTACGACACGGGACCAACGGCTTTGCTTTCCTTCCGAAGGAAACCTGCTATGGATTTTTACGCCCGAAAAAAAATCCATCGCCCTCTCCGAGTTTGAACCAGCGACCTTGAGTTTCTGAAGTTAGCATGGTAACCATTACATCACGGAGGGCGACTCAGTACTGGAAGATGCATTTCGCAGAAGTTAGGATGACCTGAAGCTGTTTGCTTATTTTCAGGCCCCACCGTACACAATCTGTTTTCCTAGCTATACGATCACACGACTTTCGAAGTATTTTCAGATAATTATTTGAAGCTAAAACTAGATAGAAGTCCTTTGCAGTTGTTCTACATTGAGCCCTCCCCTATAGTACAACAGCTATGTGCTTGTATGCTCAGCAACCTCTCATTAAATTTAGGTGCAAATGACGAAGCCATTTCTAACCTTCACTTCTTTAGATTGATATGGGAAAACCCTCAGTAGCCATGGTCGTTAGCGCGTTTGGCGTTGACGTTTTGCCGCGAAAGGGCCACGTGTTCGAATCACGCTAAGGGCATGTAGTTTAGTGTTGTGTTTGTATGTAAACAATTCTCCCTTCCTTGATGAACAATAAGGTTACACCTGAAGGCCAGTAGCTGTAAGGAAAGGAAACGTTGATATGCATAATCACCGAATTATTGTGAAGAATTTTTACAAAGGAACTTCGGGATTTGTTCACGCTTTAAAACACTGGAAACAAAAAGTCAACTTACATTTGTTATTGCATTAAAGAGAAAGTATTCACGTTTCTTAGGAATTTAATACATTTCAATAAATTCCCTCTACAATGGTATTCTACTGATCGATTTGACTCTACGGTAACACGTGATGCTCGAATTCGGGATATTGTGAGTTCATTCCCCTCGACAGCCCACTTGGCTTTGGGGTTTCTGGTAAACGAACGCTGGGATGGTTTCTCAACTACATGGCTTCCTTTTTTTCATTACATTTATCTCACATGTTTCAGCTGTGTTTCTTGGTTTCGTGGTATGTGGCGGTGCCATGTAGAAGGCACAGATGCTTGCTCAGGGAAAGTCATTCCTAGTGGAAACTAGAGGTCTGTTGAACTGGATGGGTCGTTCTTCGATCTCTCTGAGCAACTTCAGTGGTGGGACAGGTATTTGAGCTAGGAACTGCTAGGGACTTACTCGCGTCTCTATGACCTGCCTGGTTGCGGGTTGTAGTGTACTGTGGTTACTTCACCTAATAACTTCCTCTTGGGGTTTAGTCGCAATATATTCCTATAAGACCACAATGCGCGAAATATCCCCCTTCGTTGTATACTCTATTGCCTAAATTATATTCTCTATTCTAATGCGTGCCACCATGTTGGGAGATACATCTCCTATAGTTTCAATAAAAATATTAAAATATTTTGTTTTGTTAACGACGCCATCAATTTCCAGGATCATTGTGAGCATCGCCGGTGTGCTGAAATTTCAATCCGCAGGAGTTATTTTACATGGTATTAAATCTACCAACATGGAGTTGTTGCTTTTAAAACACTTAGAAACCATCGGACTGAGTCAGGTTTGAACCCACGACCTTCTCATTAGCAGGCCAGCACCTGAGGCGAATAGACCAGATCCGTACACTTGATATTGTCGTTTGATGAAATGTGATCACGAATCCTCTAACTTTGTTGAATTGCTACAATTGGCTGGGTTTCAATGACTCATGGTAACTACAATAGTTTATTCTATACTCTGCTCCGGACGTGTAAATGGTAATGTTATCTGATCCCAGCTAATGCTTTGTAAAGTTTTTGAGTGGCCAAACATGCTTGAAAATATGAGGGGTGCTATCCTGTTAGTTAATTTGTTATGGTTTCTTAAACCCTGGAGTTCTTTTGTAGAATTCTCACTTCTGTAAAATATACACCTTGGGGTTTACCTTAAAGATCTAAAGCTTAATTAAATCAAAACTACGTGAGTAAACATATTTACCCTCAGTTTGGAGCTGGATCTTTAGTCTTGTTTGCTCCTCGATAAAACCTGGAACAAATAGAGAGGTAACTGTAAAATGTGTAATCTTACATGGTTAGTTATATTCAGAGATGAAACAAGAATAGCTGAAGCCCTCGCAAAGGTATGTAGCACAATAAAATAAAGGCTATAGTCACCTTCAGCAGCACTACAGCTATACCTCAATAATAATAATAATAATAAACTGCCCTTATAAATTTGTACTGTAAATTTGAGGTATCTTACTGAAAGTGAAATGTCTTAACGACCTGAAAGCGAAAGAAAAGCCACAGGATATCATAGCATAACCATTAAAACTTGTGATAATAAACTATTGATCCGCCTTACGCACTTAAGAGTACAATTATATATATAGTCCATTCGTACAATTTTTATTTATTGACTTTTTTGTATTGCTATAACACCATTTTTGGATTATTAATGTATTTGGAATCTTCAGTTCATAATTCAGATATTACAGCGCCACAAAATTGTTTGAAATAAACTTTAAACTGTTTCCATAAATAAAACGATTACGTCCTATACTTTAACATTCACGAATGGTCTCCAGAAATTTGTAACGCTTGTAGCAAACAGAAAAAATATTTGCCCATTGGTGCTTTCCGTAGCTTCAAATTGGGTATAAGACATCGTAGTCTTTCCATTATGCCTTTGTAATTGTAGATATTTCATCGAACTCCCAAAAAGCATGAATTTCTTATGTTTTAAATAATTCTTGTAATTCTCAACTGATTAATCGGATCATTTAAGTCGCGAACTTATAGGATGGTAAAAGACTTTATGGTCTAACAATCCAACAGAGCAAGAAAACTTTCAGCTGTATAATATTTCCTTATTCCCTACTAGAGAACTTCTCCTGAATATCGTAACTGCAGCCCACCGCTCCCCCGGCAAGCTATATGAGCCCGTTTCTTCCATGGATAATGTTTGAGATGCGTAAAATGTCTGTATTGCGCGTACCGTTCAACATTTTCTGAACTTACAGCTCTGCGTCTAAAAGTACTTGACATTGAACAGGACGCTAGTTCGAATCTCGCTTAGGGTGACTTACATGTTAAGGTTTTATTCGAGGTTTTCCCTTATACTGAGACGAATGTCGGGTTGGTTATACTGTAAGCTCCATGAACCCCGCGATCATTTGAGTATCATTTCACCAACTTCAATTTCATTCATTGTCCGATATGACCAGCCAGCTTAAAGGACGTTAAGCTACACACACACAAACACACATGCACACAAAAAAAAGTTTGACGCCTGCAGAACTCATTTTGGAAGGAGCCACGGATGTTGGCCACCGAAGTATTGGAAAACTGAAGCTGTTATAACCCTCTGATTTTTCGATTTACCGTATAAACTTTATATTGTGGCCATTTTGTGTAAGTTAGATATTTTACTAAGCAGGAACCAAAGTTGCATTAGATTGAGCAACCGATATTGGAACCAAGTAACACTACACTGCCGGTACTGACTTCATAACGTAGTCTGATTTACCTTACGCTGATGGAAGAACTGACAATTCTAAGTGTGTTAAAAGGAAAGGGAATTATTACTAACCCAGTAGGAGTGGAAACGTCAAAAGTTTTTTTGTTAAAGCGGGTGTCCAAACCACCAGCACCAAACGGCAAATTCGTTTATTGGGAGTCGAAATTGCCTCACCCACGAAAATGCATTTCTTCACGGCTTCAGAATTCTTTCCACAAATAATTAAGGCACATACAAAATCGCCTAAGGAGATATTATATTCTCAATGCTAGATACTTTTGATATCTGCTAGCGTTTATCAGGGTTTTCACTATTGTTTTGTTTTCAAAATAGCGTGTTTTAAATATTCCAACATTCTAAAAAAGGTTAGTCGAGGGTTTTTATATCTCGTGGACCCTGGAGGTAAGTGGGTTTTAACGTAACCAACGATTTCACTCTTTTACTTAAACTTGATTTTCCGGCAATAAAATGTTTCAAGTTTGAGTGTGGTTCCTTTCTATTTCATAATCTAGAAAGTACAGTAGTAGTGTTACGTTGATGTTGACCCCTCCTCATACACTTAATTGTATCTTCTAGCCTGCTCTGTGCTTAGTGCAAAATGTATAATACCATACTATTTGTAACTCAGACATTTTTGGTGGATGAAAATCAGTATTAACAAAAATTAAAATTAGAATTTGTGTGATAACACGTAAACTAGCAATAGAAATATTTTAAAGGAATAAATAGTGTAAAGAAAGTCATGTGATAGATAATTAACTTCCTTTTCCCTCAGAGGTCCTTGTGAATGTCGGAAACATAATAAGAAGAGCAGTTTTTGTTCGCAGACAGTTGCTTTGAAGCTTCAAGATCTTCCTTCTTACAAAGAACTTTCTTGAATTGTGCGCATGGAATATTTTTACCTAATTTTTGTGCATCAGTTGCGCGCATTGTTTGCTAATGAGTTCTCATTAGTTACACGCGTTCGTTGTATTGACATAACATTTTTCTTCCTTTTTATAGAGACTTGAGATACGTTTGTCCCTCTATCTGACACTGACTTGTAACAAAGTACCAACCAGTTAAAGCATTTCTTCGTGTTATATCCCAGGACAAATGGCAAACGCCGAAACGTTTAAATTGCATCCACATATATTACATCAAGTTTGCAATACAAACATACATAATATGTAAAAAATTCTAAAATTATTCGATATTTGAGATAGTGTCAATATGGTTGGTTACTACAGCCAACATATTCAACTGCAGCATATTTCGTCCAACTGATTCATTTTTATCCATTGGCGCGCAACTGATATATACCCTAATTCAGGAAGAGTGTTGATATTTTCTTGTTATAAAAATTTATATTGAGTGCTATTTATGGACGCTCTTGAGCTGCTGCGGTTCTTAGCGTCCCATTCCATGTATATTGGGAGTGAAAGACCGCTTTATTTTGCTCAGACGCCTACCTGTCAGACTTGAGGATCGTTTACGTGCCATAAACTTACGACATGGTACCAACGGCTTTATTTATCTTCCGAGGAAAGCCATGCTAAGGATTGTTTTTTACTGGAAAAAATCTCTCGCCCTCCTATGATTTTGTACACGCGACCTTGGGAACTGGAGGCCAGCATGTTACCCGTAGACCATGGAAAACCATATTGTTACACTAATTGAAACTTATTTAATTTTTAAATAGAATTACAGTTAGATTTACAGATTCCCATGACATTTTCGTCTATAGACAGCAGTTTTATGGTTTCATTAAAATGCTTATGAATTTATCAAGTCATATTTTAGGAAACGATTTCAATGTATTTTATATAGAGGCATTTATTGTGTATTTAAAAATCTCTGAAATACCGATTCCTCAAGAACCCACTTTAAATCCTATTTATTTATAACTTATATTAAGAGTTATAGTATTTTTAAAACTCACAGCGTCCTATTTATGCCATAATGATTTGCCTATTGATGATTGTGCAGACACATATACCCACACCGATATGTGTAATAACTTCATAATAATTGACATAAGTATAAACTATTTGTTTTTAGTAATGATTGGTGATTATTGCTTATTCCATACAAGCCGTGTTTAGGAGAAGAATTGGAAACGTAAGGTCAGACTGAAACATTCAATTCTATATTAGGAAATTTCCTTGTGGCTTACCGGAAGAAATGCGAATCAATTGGGGACATGTTGCCATGCTAGCTCAGTGGCTGGGGCACCTAAAGGAGACCGGCTGATATGTAGTTTAATCTCGGATATGACATTCGGTGTTTCTTCAGTCTGACTATACCATTCCAAGTTTAATAATTATTGTTTTTATTCTGAGAAACTTATGACTTTAAAACTTAGATTGGGCAGCAAAAATCCTGTCTTTCACAAATCTATGAAGTTTTAAAGTAAAAATCTGCATTTAGTCATGTTGTACAGACATGATATTCCAAAAAAGATCAACAAGCATATAGATTTTTACACTACATAGTTGACAAGATTGAACAAATTAGTGTTAATATGATTATATACCCAGCTATTTATTCAATGTTATCTCTCGGGGTGAATAATCCTGTAATAGAATGCTAAGAAGATGACTACATGCATTTCAAAAAACCAAACCAATAAAACAAATGGAACGATTGCAATTGTAAATAAACCTGTAAACTCTGAGAGTTTTTTGGATGTGACATTACCTGGGTCATGACCTTAATATAATGCGCAGAATCAATGCGCAGCGAAGGCAATCAGTGCAATGGACCTGTTCAGGAGAAGGCACAGTGTGATGTAGTTAGCAGAGTTGAAATTTCTGACAAGTGTTCAGTGGTGAAGGATAGGGCATAAACATCTGGTCGTTATTTAGCCAATCGAAATATTGTATGTCTGGTCAAAAACGTATTGTTGCAATGTGCACAATGGCATCCAGTTTGAGGTGACAGTTCACTAATGATCGGATTTCATGTTCATTATTAAATTGGTAACACAGTTAACAGTTATGGTTATGGTCTAAAGGAGCACTTGCTTCTAGTTCAGTTGCAAAGGAGCGTTGGCCTGTACTGGAGTGTTCCATTCAGTATATATGTTTATCAGAATAAACTCACTCTATTGAAGTGTCTCCGACGGAACAGCGGATGATAACCTAATGGAGGGATTGAAGTCCTCTAGAGTAGTGAGGTTTTAACTTCTTAGGAAGACCAATCATGCCAACTGAAACTCTATGCTATTTTTTACATTCCAACATAACTGAACCATATCTTTGACCAACTATACAGTGTTGCAATTGGTTTAAAAACCGCAGATGTTTATTCCCCACTCTACATTTCCTGCGCACTTATCACCAGAACACACTTTATGGGAACAGCATAAGATGCTGGTATCAATAGTTAAAAAAGAAATAAGTAATCTAAACGTACACATTTATTTCGATCGGTAGGCTAATTTCGAAATTTAACTTAATTTTATACGCACGTATCCTTAATCATTTTGAGTTGTTGTTTAAGGGATTGCTAACTATAAACTACGCTTAGGTAGTATTTGTTTTTTGACTACGCAAACAGCTTGGTGTATACATGATCGACTTGCTATGTTTACAATGTGATTTGAACAGAAATCCACACATAATTCTTAGAGATTTTCTGCAAAATTAATAACTAATTTGTTGAAAAATGTTAACCCACAACAGAAAACCATTTGCAAAATTATTTATGTAACTGCATATAGTAAACCTTTAATAAGGAATCCAACCAAAGTTCAAGTTTAAAAAGCAAATAACCCTTTACTAATTTTATGTAAACAGTAAATATGTGATGTCACAATCCTCATTTATCTTGAAGATGAATGTCCCGAAACTTAACCCGTTTATCAGCAAGAAAACGGCATAGGTTAAAAGTTAGCACTGCTGTTCTTTGTATATTAATATCCAAACTATTTGCTTTAGGTTATATTGGGTGTCTGAAAAGAATCTCCGCAGTGAACTCGGACGGTTATAACTTTGGTTACTTTGGTAATGGAACTACGTTAGGGGAGCATCTCCCTTACCTTATTTGGATAATACTGTGTAAACTGTGTGCTTGAAGTCAATATTTTGTTACTGTGCTGGTCAAACAAAGTCAAAACTTCAATCCCGAAGAGAGAACGTTTTCAGTTAAATATTCTTTGATGGTGATAGATTTCAGGAAATGTAAAACGTAAATTTCTTGAAATTTTGCACGTTCGGTATATCCTCATCGCAATTCGTAAAAAATTTAATTACCAAAGTCCTGAATCCAGGTCTTTACATGATGCCCCGAAAAGCGGTAGGCCTAAACTTTTAATAGAGACTAAACTTGGAAAAATTTCAGATGTAATGTTGAGAAACCCCACCAAATGAATGCGTAAATCAGCACAGAAAGCAACTATTTATGTGTGGACAGCACACAAAGCTGATGGTAAGGAAATGAAATGGCGTCTCAATGAGTATAAAGTATCCCGAAAACAAACTGAGCTAAAGGAAGAAATCACAAATAATTAGTGTATATAATTATGTATACGTGATTACGCGGAAACACTACACAATGTCCGAAACAAGAGCAGAAGAGTCGAACTCTAACTATAGGGATAAGGAAAACATTTCTAATATCTTCTTTGGTAGTAGTAAACAATTATCCTCAATTTCACCTTCATTCCCAACAATAATTAGTGGGATCTGTTGCCAACCTAAAGGTCTTGAGTAACCGAGCTAGCGCATTCACCTCGCTGCGGAGACACATTTAAGGCATCGTTAATAATACTTATATAATGTGTTTTTTATTATTTTAGTTGATAAACTTTAGGGCAGAGGTACTTGTTCTGAGTGACTGGAATGAACACATAACTTGCACATTAGCAGGTGAGCAAGAGATTGATTCGTCCACACTACAACCACGGATTTCCATCTGCGTCAAATACTGCACTGCAGTTAAAGGATTCTGACTTCGATATCCAGACCTTGCGGTTGAAACTGACTGTTAATTTTCTGCAAGTGATCTTCTTAAGCCAGTTGACTTCTTTCTTTTACGGGAATTACAAAGTACCTTTCAGCATCTTTCTTCATGACAGTGTGATACTTTGCTTGAGAAACATTCAACTTTTTCATTGTTGGAAAAGCATATCTACGAGTATACATTAACTTGTTCTATATCCATTTCAAGTTGTCTATGATAACTACAGTTACTTTTTTCTCATTTGCAGCCCATTTTACAACAAAAACTGAAATTACCACTTACGATTTCTAGAAGCTAGATGCATCGCATATATACACGCCTTTGAAGTTACCCGGTATATTATCAAATTATAGTAATACGGTAGAATTGCTTTATTTACACGGCGACGACTATATCGGTGATTTTGAGTATGTTGATTATCATTATTATTCTTAATGTTATCATTAATATTATCATTATATCCTGTGGAACAGAC
This sequence comes from Hymenopus coronatus, assembly GCA_030762935.1. Lineage (NCBI taxonomy): Eukaryota > Metazoa > Arthropoda > Insecta > Mantodea > Hymenopodidae > Hymenopus > Hymenopus coronatus. The sequence continues at coordinate 140,060,613 of CM060900.1, forward strand.
ATATAAGTATGACAAATAAATTCCAAATATATAATATAATAGCAAAAATCACTGTCAATTATGAGCTGAAATATGGCCATTTGACAAAAAATTAGAATTAAAACTAATGTCAATGGAAATGGAGTTTTTAAGATTAACGAGATGTTCAGGATTGAAAAAATAAAAAATAATGTTATAAGAAAAAAAATGAATACAATAACTGAATATTAGACATGGTCAGACATAAACATCTGAGTTAGCACAAAGATAGCAGGAAAATAAAGATAGGATGCCTAAAATGGAATCCACCTAGAAGAAGAGGTAAAAGAGGACTTCAAATTTCAGGTTGCGGGAAATAAGAACTGCAATGAGAGGAGGAGGACTAAAATATATGGAATGGATGGATGTAGGCGCGGGGAGAATAAAGTTTTGGTCACATACTAAAACTATATATAAATATAACAGTAACGCTAATAATGATATTTATTATTATTATTATTATTATTATTATTATTATTATTATTATTATTATTATTATTATTCATAATATTATTATTACTATAATAGCTCAGAAATATATATAATGGGAAGGAAGCTCTCATAGAAATAAAAGATATTCACAAGATGAAGCCCAAGAAAGGGTAGTTCGTTAAGAGTAGTGGTACATACAATCAAGCTTGTTAGCCATTTAACTAACATTTATAAGAATTTAATTACAAATTAAAAAAGGCTTAAATATCTCTAATTTCCTTTTCCTAGTTGTCCTATAAATTAGCAAAATATTAAAACTCAAATGGTGATACATTATGCTGATTTCTTGATGTAGTCAGAGAACTAGCGTGTTACAATGTTACAAATCTAACGATTGCATTGACTTAGCACTCAGAACAAGGCCATATAATGCATAGTATCTTGCATGACAAGGATGCTAATAATAATAACCAAATACCTTTTAGGGAAGGTCATTCCACATTTTTCATTTCCTATGCTCACTCCCAGATTGCACATTGTCCTTAATTGTATTTCAGTATTTTAACCTGGACTGAGGACATCCAGCCGTTCAACCCCTCGATCGATGCCGATCAATTATGTTCACTTTTTAGTTCTATCACATACAGTGAATAACTAGGTCTTTCGTTTTCACTTCTGCTCGTTTCCTATACTGTTCCTTTAACTTGATTCTAGGAGTTTATCCTAGCTGCTTTCAAGGGAATTTAAACCTTGTGAGAAACTTTAGTTAAGAAGATCGGAACCACTTTGGCTGCAGTAGATGAAAGTTTGGCAAAGGACTTCCTTCCCGAGTTCAGCGAAAGCTCGTTTATTTTTAGCTACTAAGTCTTTATTCGAATGGTATAGCCTTCATTTTTGTATTTCCAGTCTTTTAAAATTTTGAATAGATACTTTTAAAGCTCTATCTGGTATCGGTTCTTCTAAGCATAACATTTATAATTATGTTAGTTTAGAAATGTATTAGTTTAGAAATTAATATTCATAGTTAACGGTGTCATCATTCGTGTACTTTCAATGATCATACAATATATTTAAACAATTTATATTTTTATATCTCAGATGGATAAGATATTCATCAAAATTATTTTAGAAAAACTGAGAAAGAAAAGATTAAAGTAAGTCTTAATAATGCTTTAAACGTTCTACCAAACTAAAAACAAATCAAATTTAGCACATCTTTTCTTCGTGATCCAAAACGTGAGTGAAATTTTTTGACGCATTCCAACCATAATGCACCGAGCGAGTTGGTTCCACGGTAACGTAAGTATCTCACATTCAGGAGGTTCCAGATTCAATTCCGTTGGGATGATTTTTCTCAACATGATTTTTCCGTAGTTCCCCAGGTCGGTAAGCAAATGCTGGGGCGATTCTTGTTCTACCATTAACGTTTTGTCCATCGTTCCTTATGAGTCTGGTTATTTAATCTGTTTCAGGATTATAGGACCAGGCGACAGCGGTTGGTATGTTCCGGCTAGGCAGTGAATTTGCGCTTTGGAAGGATTTCTCAATGGCACCTAGCCTTCTTGATGACTGCCAAGTCTATTTCTAAGTTGCGCGTGGCTAAGGTAGCACTCGCCGGCGTCAGGATTGTTGAGATCGTTAGGGACTCTCATCTTGGAAGTGCACATCGCAATCTGATTCTGGTCGCCCTTTGGGGCTCCCCTTCATCCCTTTCTCGCAGGGCCCACGTTGGTTGCACAAAGGGATCCACTATGACCTACGTATGTTGCTGGTCTCCAATTACTGGAAATGGCTGCGTCTGACTACTACTAACTACCGCATCCCTGCTAGGGACATCTTCATAATGAACTAAATGTGCTTGGGTGTGTTCTCACCTCTACTGGGAATTGCTCTAGCTTTCATCAAAAGTAATTAATTCTTTCATTATAAATTGTGACTCCAGAAATATACGTTCTAATTTAATACATGCTAGTAGACGCATTAACGGAGTTCAAATTCTAAATTTGAATACGCTCAAAAGAAAATTATATGTCACTGGTATTCTTAATGATTTTTCATCCTATACTGTTTTGTTGAGAAAAATGCGTTATTTTTCAAAATTTTCAAGTGCGATTTTTAAAAATCTGTTGACATTCATTTAGAAGATAATGTTTTTTTTTTTTTTTGGTTTTTTTTTTTTTTTTTTTTGTGAAACTCGTGGGTCTGTCATGAAAATTTGTTTTGATCAGATGAAGGGGCAAAAATCAAGAACTATCTGATACAGTGGTATTCATTAACGTCTCTGTGTTCTTACTTTTTACAATTCTACTTCTCCGTAAATTTAATTCACATATCGGTGAAATTATCAGGGTTAACTTAAAATTTCTACATGAACATAAAATAATATTGTAAGATCCGCAAAATGAAGAAGTTCAAAAATCACTGAAATTTTCAAAACATTATAAAACTGATACAACGAAGGAATCTTGAAGAACGCGAACAGACGGTAACATAGTTTGTTCTTTCTGTATATTATACATGATAATTTTCTCTTCATTATTTTGCATTTTGAGATTTTTAAAATAAGGATAGCGATGTTTTGAATCACTGTGCACCCTGTCTGTTATATCTTCTTTCTATTTATTATTTTGATCTTCAGTTCATAATTATGTTTACCCCTCTAGATCATTGTTTATTATTTCCTAAGTGCTAATTCTGAATTTCAGAGAATGGATTACCTTCATTTTTAGATGATTTTTATGCAAGTCCCATCCTTGTATTATTATTATTGTTATTATTATTGTTATTATTATTATTATTATTATTATTATTATTATTATTATTATTATTATTATTACAAAAAGGCATAAGAGTTGTACATTCTGATGGGAATTGTCTCTTTGCAAGTGCAAGCATACAAATTAAAATCAGTAACAGTTTTTATAAAACTTTTAGAGTACCTATTTGGTCAACTTTGATACAGAATTTTCTAATTCCGGACATTAAAAATTAATTATTTGCAATGCAATGTAATGGAATACTGGAAAGCAATTCACTTGTTTAGTTACACAAAATGTATGTTACATTTCTTACACTTTTTTTCTTTGCTCCTTGGTGTTGCATTGTAATTGATATTAGAGGTATGGCACTATTCGTCATAGTTCATTTCAGAAATTGATGACCGTTCTGCAATTTAACTTGCTTACGTTTAAGACCAGTTGCATTAATTTTAGATGGACAACTTTTTTCCTGCCTATTGTGTGCTGAGAAACTGTAGTCTTAGGTTCACTACTAATATAAAATCATTGCTGCATGTTTTAATCACAGTTATATATATATATATATATATATATATATATATATATATATATATATATATATATATACAAATTGCATGACGCTACAGTTCGTGGTAGACCTGAGCCTGCCCAACCGGCTACCGGCATCACGCCCACATACTCACGGCTGATGTGGGTAGCAAATATATGTTACAATGAAAAATGCTGACATTACATTCATGTTCACTAATCAGACTGGTATAAGCGTTTATCCTTATTATAAAATTATGCACCAGATAATAAGGATTAAATGTCAGATTCATTATTCCATTGTTCCAAAATATTGCTTATATATGTTTCTTACAATTCTTTTAATGCAACTGCCCGCCTGAATAATGTGGTGGTAGTGTATCTGCCTCACATTCAACAGGTCTTAAGTTGGACACTCGGTTAAGGTAAGTTACCCGGAAAGATACACTTTCGGAAATAATCATAGTGTTTATGTTGACCAAATGCTTGGAAAAACCCTTAGTGTCGTCAGATTTAAAATATGCTTGCATTTAAATGCCTCTTAAAACCAGTTTAAAAATAAGTTTATGAACTTTTATTTGCACTGCCTTTATTACTTAATGCTATAGGATACCTACATTTAGTGCTGCGTGACTGAAAGTTATACTATTATATATGCAGGATGTTAATGAACTACACCGAAATAATTTGCGAGATTGTGCACGTGACTGATATAGATAATTTGAGATCGGCGATGCATGGTCCTCGAATAAACATAACGCAGCTATATAGCGTTAAAGCTGTGGGTATCAGATGCTGATAAGTCGGTGTTAAAGCAAAGCAGGTTGAAAAGATGGCTTAGAATGTTTTTAAAGCTGTTGACCGAGTATAGAAATATCGATTTTTAGAAACTCGTTACTAGCGTTCTCAAGATGTAATGTCGCAAAAATCTGTAACATCTCTAACCAATCACTTAACAGTGCGACAGAGAGCATCCATTAACTACGATCTTGAGGTAGCCTACTCTGGAAGAGATTTTTCTACTGCTCTGGTGGCTTAATGCGTAATGCGGGATGCTGCTATCACAAAGGTCATGAGTTCGATTCCTGTCACAGAATAAATGTTTTTATTATTATTTTTTTCATTCCAGACGAAGTGCCGCGATACGTGAACGATACCCGAACTCGGAAACTATCTTTCACTTGAAAGCCAGTATCATAACCAATACACTAGAGAGGTGCGTTGTAATATGTTCCTTTGGTTTTTCGTGTAATCTTTCGAATGGTTGATAAATTAGCCAGTGGCGTACTGGCACTTTAGAAACTTATAGCCGTTACTTCGACATTTCAATAAACAGCCTTAAGTCTCCTATCTTAAATTACTTATTTTGGTAATCTACATATTCTGTGAAAATATTTCGGATTAGTTCATTAACACCCTGTATATATTGCGGAAACACATGATCTATACGACTACAACGCCCTATAATGAACAAATTAAACATTTTCGGAATTAAATAAAAGAATTCCACTTGTATACTGTTATTAAAAGTCTCATGTGATGCATTTACATAAGTTTCTCTCTCAACTATAAATTCATACACATACGGGTCTTAACATGTTATTTATACAAGACCAGTGCTGATGAGCCGAGGGTAGTGGCAGGCTCTAATGAACTTAAAATGTTGCACCTAGCTTTCAGGTATACCATACACCCGCTATATCACGTAAGAGTGCATGAGAGCTTAGATGTGATAATAAATAATAAGTCAGCATGGGGTGTATACAGTTGAGTAGCGCTCTCATTGTTTTCCGCTGTTTCGTGACGCGTTATCGGCCACAAATGTTCTAAGAAAATCAGGACAAATTGCGAGTTCTGATAGTAGAAGCAGTACAAAACATGTACAGAGATGTGATCCAGAGAATTACTCCAGGCTTACAGATTAGATATATGTTATGTTATAAAAAGAATTGAACATCTGTAATACGTAATACATGAAACTTGAATTCCACTTATGTGTTTCCTTCATTATTAAAAAAAAATCTGCGCTATATTTTCTTCACAACTTAATTTCGCTTTGTATAACTTATTCATAATCATCCTGTAAACTTTTTCATTGCTCCCTTTGTACCCCACCTATAATTGGATGATGCTATCGGCGGCATTCACCTTTGGAACACGTGTACCGTGTACTGCTGTCGTTGATTTTTATTTTTCTTCGTTACATCACACATACTTTCACATTCTCAATCACAGTTCCAGACTCTGGGAAGGATAGGGTACATTCTTGGCTACAGAAAAATTTCCATCCCCAGCCGGGAATTGAACCCGGGACACCTCGAAAAGTAGGCAGCTGTTCTACCGACTTAGCCACGGTTCCAGCTCTCCCGTATGTTCTAGTATTAATTGAAGCGATTCTTCTAACCTCATTGTTCACGGTATATATTTGCTTAGAGAAAACTTCAGTCTCAGGCGGAATGCATCACTATGTCCATCTCGTGGGAAAGGTAAGAGGCTGAGAAACATCGTTTAGTTTGAGCACTGTAATAACTAATCTGTGTATTCAATCTATTCACTGGAAAATGTACACGCTCTCATGCAAAATTAAAGAAAATGAAAAATAGTAAAAATCTTTAGAGTGCCTACATTGTATTACGTTCACCTACCATGGGAATTCAAAGTATTTGGAAATGTATATTATATATACATAAAAATATTGACATATTTTCGTTCAATTTTTTTTGGTTAGATATGTAAGCGCTGACCAATGCAAACGAAACATATCCATAACTCACATGAACGACATGGTACAACCAACGCCTGCCGCAAATGTGCGGCAGCTTCTTCTACATGGTAGCAAAGTGTGTTGCCTGTTGTAGGCGCCGTTCTACACAGTTCATACCTCTACATTTCGTTTTAACCTTTCCACTGCGACCTTTTCAGATCAATTTCGATTCCACTGTGAAGAGAAACAAATGAATTAAACATGGCAAAATGATCCTAGGGACCACCCGCCTGTAAAATACCGGCCATTTATTGGGTCAGACTAATTCCAGAGAAAGCTTCATCAGATAAATTAACCGAAGCAGGAATGGAATCCAGGCTGTTAAATGCCGTAGGATTGAGCGGAAGCAGCCGAACAGCAGCACATGACATAGGCTTCACCTCTCACCCTTAAAACCTTTCACACTCGCTTCAAATTATCAGGTCACCGTGCATTGATGATCGAGAAAGGGAATTTTCAATTACAGGTCATATTAAACTTTATGGTTCATTAGTTGAAGAAAGGTCAAATAACAGGGCTGTGTTTATCGATTCCTATACACTTAAGGAGAGCTAAAACTTTATGGACCAACAAATGTTATTATTGTTAACTGATTTGCCTTTTTACTTTCTATACTACATATTTACAGTGAGTAGAGCAGGTATTGTGTGTAACTCAACAATTCTATCTGGAGTTGTACCGAAACTTCGCATTTAATTTTCACATATTCTAAGTACGCGACTCGAGGATTTTCAAGAGAATTCCATTCACCAAAAACTACCATTTGCATGGAAGACCTTTCGAATATGTTATTGTCTCAAAAATAGGTCTAACATTTTGATTAAACTCCATAGTTTTAAGATATTTTCGTGAAAATCAAATGCACGTATTTATTAATATTTCTGGGATTAGCTTCTAAAGTCACCTTCATTCAGAATTACTTTTGCACAGCTGGTAAACTGTAAGAGATATACAAAATCTTATAACTTAAAAATTCGGTTACAGCGCACATTTATGCCATAATCGTTGCTGACGTTAACCATTTTAAATATATTATTTACTACAGATTTGAATTTTAAAATTCTTGATTTTCTAAAGAAAATTTTTTATTAGTTTGTTTCTCTTCTTGGAATTTCAAGCCCATCACATATGACACGCTTTTAAGAGCTGACTGTCGCTCAAAACCTAGTGTATTCTTCGAATTACGACGTACCCACAAGGAAATATCCAATAAGAAAGTGTCTAAAATGTTTATATAGATTAACATGAAGTAAATAAAAGAATAAACATCTTTATGAATATGGAGATGTAGAGTCAGACTGAAAAATTCAATGCCATAGCAGGGTGTCAACCACGGATCTCCTGGTATTTGTCGAGTTACGCCGAGCACTGAGCTACCATGGTAATATGCCGCTACGGTAATAAATTCCCCAACTGACTCGTTTATCCCGATAAACCAACAGAAGATCTCAAATGATATTGATATGTCATACCTCAATAGCGACCTATTGGTTAACTATAACGTCCGGGATTTAACTACTTATGGAGTTTGTAAGCCGACATTGAGGTATAACATTTCAAAATAATTTGAGACAGTCGGAGGCTGACATGGTAGCTCAGTGGTCAGAACAACTGATCGGAAACCAGAAGATCCGTGGTTCAAATCCCAACTATGCCACTGATTTTTTCAGTTTGACTCTATCTCTGCAAACTTTGTCCTACACACGGCTAGTATGAAAGAAGCAAATCACATTTGTATGAATAATTTGTACATGACTGAGTAGGGAAGATTGCATAAGTACAATATATAGGAGCTTTTGTAATGTAATGACTAAACCGTAACAAAAATTTAATAGTGTCTCACATGACCTCGTTATCGAAACCATGAATAAATAAAATGATAAATTTAATTAATTTTTTCTCTCTATAAAATGGAATATTTATATAAATATATGGCCCATATTTAGGGAAAATGCATGTATTTATTTTATAAATCTAAAATGTATGTTCCTAAACGCTAAATAATATTATCGGTTTAATTGCTTTAAATTCAACACAAGTGGATATGTTTATAACATTTTTATACTATCGGTTGCTGCAACCAAACTGTATAAGTGGTTCTGATATTAAGTTGAGTTATTAAAGTTACTTGATTTAAATGTTGCCTGAGGTGTATCTGACAACATAATCTAATTACTCTGCGCTCTTACTTATACTATCTATAATTCATTTTTTTAAATGTACATCAAAATTGCTTACCCAAATAGCTAACTAACATATACATCTTTAGAAATATGATAAGACATCAAGTGCAATACTAATGTCCCAAGATTCAATAATGTTGCGAAATGGTTTTATGAATTCTATTCGACTAAATTATATGTACTTGTGTTTCAGAAAAATAGTAGGTGAGGATTATAAATGTATAGGTTTTGCAAAAGAGGGGATCAACTCGTGGAGCGCGAGCTACTGTGATCTGTTGTGGCTACTACCTGTCCTGGGAAAACGGGTGAAGTGAAGGAACCGCAAAATGGCCGCGTTAGATAGCCATAGAAAAATGCGTAAGTCGTCTACAGTTCCAGGCTCGAAGATGTGTCCCTCTGTTGAAGTTGCAAAGGGAAAGTGAGAAGGATTATACATTTTCTAAACAAGTTACATTACCAACAAAAGCTCTGTTCATTAGTACGTGTGTTGTAATCACCCATTTAATCTTGCTAGATGTGTAGTAGTGAGTTTTGTATATTACACTTTCATACAAAACAGTATTGGGTGTATAAGTCCGCAGCCGAATAATTCATATCCAAGAACCACAAATTCTGAGAGTTTATTCCTGGTTAAAGTGCATATGAGAAGCAATAAAATGAAAATCTGCTTTTTAGAAGCTTAAAATTCCTAAAATTTGTACGTTATTATTTCAATATGATATATTGAATTAATAAAACATTATATCGAAACATATTTCCTAATTTTTGAATAAATTAGTTTTTGTTACCTTGAGCGCTAATAGGTACGCCAAAGAATTGTGAGCGAAGCTGCGCCGTGGCCGAGTGGTCAGACCACTCACCTCTCATCGATCCCAAGCGACCACATTTGGGATTTGTGGTGCACAAAGCGGTGCAGGGGCGGGTGTTCTCTGGGTTCCATCGCATTCCACCGGTGCTCCATTTTCATTGCATGCATCATCAGTGTCATCGCTTGCGGTGCCAAATGTACTCAAAGCGGGCATTAAACACTATCAAAATTACGTACGTTTCTGTAGGAAGATTCTCGAATACGCTAGAGAAAGGTGAGAGTGAAGCGTGACTGCAAAGACGAACGGGGTTTAAAACTATCCCACACGATTAGAAAGGAAAGCAGATGACTCACAGTTGCTTTTAAATGTCATTAATAGCTGCATTTCATTAATTTTTCAAATAACCTGTTCTGTCCTTTGGACAGTAATCTTAGCAGTTGGGCGACCTTAAATGTCGATTAATAGAGAGAATACAGACATAAATAGATATATTAGTTAGATTAGATCATTGATTATGTAGACAGAAGGAGAATATAAATGGCGTGTAATTTATGGACGCTCTTTAACTGCTATGGTTCTCAGCGTCCCATTCTATATTGGGCGTGAAAGACCGCTTAATTTTGCTCAGAGGCCTCTCTATCAGGCTTGAGATTCTTTTATGTACCGTAAATCTATGACACCGGACCCACTTCTGTTCCGAAGGAAGCCATGCTAAGGATTTTTAGGACCGAAAAAATCCATTGTCCTCCGTCGAATTTGAACCCGCGACCTTTTTTTTTTTTTTTTTTTTTAAATACAGTACCGGAGTCTGATCAGGACTCCGGCACTGTACACCCTACTTTTATTTACCTTTTTCTTTTTACCTTGTTTTGCCGTATCATTACTGTTTTCTTACTTTTACAACACACACATATATACAAACATATAACACCCATGCCCAAGGCGGGACTCGAACCCACGATCCCCAGCGCTACGAAGCACCAAAGCGGGACGCCTTGGCGAGCGCGGCCATGGGGACCGGCCGACCTTGGGCATATGAAGTTAGCATGGTAACTTTTACATCACGAAGGGCGACTAGACAGAAGGATAGGTACATAGATAGACATATAGATAGGTAAATAGATAGATGATAGATAGATACCAGGTGGCCCATCTGCCCTGTATTTCACAGATATTCCTTCGTGCGTTAAAATTATTGCAGAACTCAACGAGGCTACTTCAAGTTAAAACCGGTAAGTGGGGAACTGGGTGAGCGGCCTTCGTTTTACCTCTTTTGCTTATCAGTGGAGACGGTGAGCTCTGCAACTCTTTTAAAGTGTGAAGGGATATCTGTGCACGTCAAATACGAGGCAGTTAGGCTACCTAATAGATAGGAAGGCAGGTAGATGGACAGATAAGTAGGTGGATAGTTAGGCAGTTAGACAAGGTAGGCCTGATTCATATTTTGAATACACAAAATGTTCGGCCAAAAGAAATTCTTAAGCAAATATTGCAAGTGTGTGGTAATTGTGCAATGAACGAATCTTCAGTGAGGAAATGGCGACTACTCGTGATTTGATCAAAGACGAACAACTGTACGACAAAGACCCGAAGAGGTGGCCATCACTCGTTACGGAGGAATTAAAAGCAAATGTTGAAAAAGTTCAGGAAAACCGGCGTATTATTTTGGGGCACTACGTGACTCTTTAATGGAAAAGAGTTCCAGACGATGGAGACCTCAAAGTGTCAGTTGCACCCTGGCTCAGGTCTTTGGCGTTAGAAATGTGTACCAACTGCATTGAAAAACTGATACTACGTTACAATAGATGTCTTGACAGTAATGGCGATTATGTTGAGAAATAGAGTAAGCCACCATACCTTTATAAATAAAGTTTTGTGTTAATATCTTTCGTTATTATTTACTTATGTCAAAACCTTATTTACTTAATGGACGTCCCTCATACTATCAGGCCTCTGAATGATATTGGGTTTATGTATTTTGCCCCATTTGTTGGATTTCAGCTTGTATAGTGATTCATTGATTTTCTGTTTTTTCATAATAAAATGCCCGCACGCATGTACATTTTTACAGGTATTATTTGATTACTTTAAATTTGTTAGTAGGTCTGGTAGCTGAGGGAGCTGAAACGACACCAATTCACTTTCTGTGAAGGCTGAACGCAAGGACGCGCACTGTTTACCGGAAACAGTCAGCATGGAGGGAACTAGGTCAGCGCTCGGATAGGTACCACGCGGTCGCTGATTGTGCGATAGCAGTAATCATTATTACCATTTCCCGCCTTACCCGTCTCGTTCTTATTTTTGTTGCCAGTAATTACATTTATCATAATAATTCTTAATGAAAGTGAGTCTCATTTTCGTTTGCAGTAGTATTTGCCTCATGTGAGGAACAAACGAGGTAGTATTGATTAAAATTGAACAAGGAGAAGTTAGCCAGCGCGCCACTCTTGCGCAGTGACTACCGTAATAGATATACTCATGCAAACACGTAAACACAATTTTTAGCAACCGTTGCAATTCTTAGTGATTTAAACTATATTGGAAATATAACTGGTGGAACATAGCCTTTGTTTATGGAATACGTTAAGTGTAAGCAGCAAATTCCTTTAGGTCTGATACAGTTAAACAGGAACTGAAGCTTTGAAGGAGCTATGCTGTATTCAGAGGAGAGTAAGCAAACAAACAATATTCATCTTTTGGCCGTTTTAAATTAATTTATCTTATTCTGCTTCTTCGCTATTTACACATCCCAGGAGAAAAATGGAAATGGAGTTTTATTTATGAACGCTCTTTAACTTCTGTGATTTTCAGCCTCCCATTCTATACTGGGCGTGAAAGACCGCTTAATTTTGCTCAGAGTCCTCTTTATCAGGCCTGAGGTTCTTTTACGTGCCGTAAATCTACGACACGGGACCAACAGCTTTACTTCCCTTCCGAAGGAAGCCATGCTAAGGATTTTTATGCCCGAAAAAATCCGTCGTGATCCGCCGGGTTTGAACCCGCGACCTTGGGTATACAAAGCTCACATGGTAACCATTACACCATGGAGGGCGACTTCACACCCCAGGACTTACAAGGTCAGGTGCCTTTGAGTAGCCAGGATGGGTGAAAAGCCCGATGCCTAATATGAGAGTGAGGAATCTGATTGTTTGAAGTGATGGGATAAAAGGAAAAATAATTATGGAATGCACAATGCAGTGCATGACAGGAAAACCAGAGAATTCGGAGAAAGCCAGCCTTTATGCCGCCTTATCCACCCCAAATGGCACAAGTTGTCCCCTGTTTTTCTTTTCTTTGGTAGTGTTTAACGCCCGCTTTTACTACTTGTGGCACCGCAGGCGATGACACTAGTGATACATGGAATGAAGATGGAGCACCGGTGGAATGCAATGGCGGGTGAAACCGGAGAACCCGGAAAAAACCCGCCACTGCGCCGCTTTGTGCACCACAAGTCTTACATGCGGTCGTCTAGGTGAGAGGCGAGTGGTGTAACCACTCAACCACGGCGCGGACCTATTGCCCCTGGGTTCGAATCCGGATCGTCTTGGTGAGTGGTGATTGGTCTAACGACTCGACCAGCACAAATAATTTATAGGAGCTTTTAATTCTAATAAATTAGGATAACCTCTTTTCTATACTACCAACGATATAATTCATCATTTTAGAAGTGATAATAAGCTATATTACTATAAAATTATGTTTATTTTTAAACTTTAGTCTATAGACTGCTTTTATTTCAATTATCTTGCAAACAACTCGTTTTAAGAAAAGCATTATTCAAATTTCTACACGTTTAAAGTAGAAGAAAATGTTATAAATGGAGATAAGGATCCGTAAACGCTCTTTAGCAGAACTTTTTCCTGTAACTGTGCATATGTACTTGCTTTACATCGCATTTAGAATTCTAAAGGACAGAATCTTGATAATCTTGACACTTATTATAATGTGAAAATAACGCCGCTGCTGTCGAGTTTATAAGAAAATGTACATACATGTTAGGTAACATCATTTATTGTTGCACGCAGTTCCATAGAGTTATGCAGAAATACACTCATTAGGTGTTACCTTATTTGAACAATGTTTGCTAGACATTGAACATTTGTTGCATTCCGTAGAATCAAACATATCTTATTGCTCTAACTCTTGTATGCAAGGAAAGAATATGAAGTTCCGCTACATAAAATAAAGCCAAATGGACTTAAAATGCTTATTTGAGGTAAATATACACAGAATTAAATTATCCACTCTGAAAGAAGTGATTAAGGGGCACTGAGAGTAAAATTTTGAGTTATATATTTCTGTATAGCATTTTCTGAAGGTTTACTGTGTTTGCATTTCCGTTAAGCTAATAATAATAATAATAATAATACCAAATTTCATTAAAATTGGTTAAATATATTCCAATATATAAATTATTTCATTCGTTTTATTATGACAATATATTGCATACTCAATAGATTCCACGCGCTTCAAAATTTGAGAACATTGGTTAGCATTTTCTGAATTGGAGCTTTCAACCACATACAAAAATTTTAAACGAGGATATTTCCACAATGTTTATTACTGATTTATTATAATTTTTAAACGTCTAGAAATGTTAATCCACAGAATTAATAACCCTTTCATAAAAATAACTTTTTAAAACATTACTATTGGTATTAGGATAATTTTGTTTTTGGTAATTACAATAGATAGTTTCTCAAATTCTAAGACATTTTAGTTGTATTTATCAAATGGGACGCGTGGAACATTTTGAATGTATGGGAATGTAGTTTTGAGGAAAAAGCTGTTTAATGAAATGATATGCTATGAAAACAGGTGCATTGTGCACCACTTAAATGACAGTGAGACCAGAAGCAAGGAAAGGACAGATAAATGTTGATTCTCAACACAGGTAACAGCTATTTGTAATAGAAAAGCAATTTTCAATTTTTTGATCGCTTGTAGTCAAAATTTCACTCCCAGTGTCACTCAAGAAAGGATTTGCCTCTAATGGAACAAAGTAATACAATAAGAACAATTTGGTTCTATTTACACGAAATAATTGTCTCTGTGTAATTCATACATGTTGCCATTAGATTCACGCCTTTCTATTATGTCGCTAAGTTGCTAATAGTATTATGTAAACATTCAGTTGTTATAATTTTCCGTTTTCAACAGCTCCTCGATATCTTCTCTATCAGATGCCTTTAGATTACCAAATTTATAAAGAAAACGTGTTTCTCATTAAACTGGATATTTATTTTTCATGGTTATCAGTTATCACGCAGTAACTAACAAACTCAAGATCAGAACGCAGCAATATTTTTTTTAGCCATAGTACACTAGACTACGGATATCTCCATAGTGTGAACTGGCTATTTTCAATAAGATGGATATTATCATTCTTAATTTCTCTACACATACTTTGTGCATAGTGTAAAGAGAAAGTGCTGTGTTCCACCAAAAAATTCGATACCGAGATTTCACCAGAAATTTATGTTTTGAGGTCCCCTGAGTCCAGAAGCATTTTTAGAAAGAACTCCGTTTGTGTTATCTGTGTGTGTACGTGGACAGCATAGCTCAAAAACTAAAATAACAAACTTGGTATTTAAGTTTGGTGTCTTCCGAGAATGCAACACGATGGTTTTCAAGAAAATACCCCCTCCCAACTACCCTTTGCGTGGACAAAATTTGAAAATGTATATATTGTAATTTCTGGGAATTGCCTCTGAAGACCTGTTCATTGTGGATGAATTTTACATAAATGGTAAGTTTTAAGAAATAGACAATAGCCTATTACACACAAAAAAATGAAGATCTCGTTAAAACACACAATTTGTGATATACATTTTTGCTGTTGAGTTGACCGTTTTCGAGATATTCCTGGTTTCAATTTTAAGCTGTGTATCTTCTCAAAAGGGTTTTCTTTTATTTTACTGGCAATGCAAAGCGAGCCCATCTTCATTTGTTCTCATATCATTTGACTATCGTTTTAGCCTTTATTTCCCATCTACTTAGAAGGAAGAAAGTAATTAGGAAATTAAACACGGCTTGTGTGAAAAAACAATTAAATCAACAAGTAATTGGAACATTTCTGCTAATGTTTATCTCAATTAGCATGATGTAACTAAAAGAATAATCTTTTGTAAGAATACTTTGTTTGCAGAACAGGTAGATAAAAGTATGTGAATGGAACACATAAGATTTTTAAGTCAAGGAATTTCGGAAAATGCAGTATAAAAGTGAAACAGCTGCAAACATTTTCGTTATTGGGGTTTACGAAGGCTATCAAGCAAGAAAAAATGTTGAACAGGCTTTGAGAACGATATGGTTCCACAATAAATTGTAAGGATCCTATTCAGAAAGTCACGGATTCGATTCCCGTCGACCGCCCACTATGAACTTGGGATTTTTTGTAACTTTTCCTGGTCAAATGCTTCACAATGCTTGGATGGTTTCTCATCTACCACTCTTTCATTCCCATAATTTGTCATTCACTGCATTTAGTTTCCATATTTCGGGCATGCTTTTTTGCGGTAGCTTGGGGTATAGCGGGTCCATGTCCCGGGTGCAGGATATTAAAGAATGGTGTGGATATGTGAGTGCCCTAGCTCAGGATTTTGTTAGCATGGAATCTTTTTCAGGTGTGGTACGACACAAGTGATTTTCTTGAGTTCCAGATTATTAGCAAACTTATTTATTCATTTCGTTTGGCATTTTCTGCCGAAAAACACACACACAATCCTCCTAAATCTTCTACTCTTAAGTTATGCTTTACTCAACCGCGCCTATTGCTACTTATTACATTTGACAGTGACTTCGTCCGTATTCTGGTCTGTATTAAATTCACACTATTTCCGTAACAACAAAAGATATATCACATCTTTGCTCTGCGGATGTTCCATGCCAAGTACCAAAAGTGTCGCTCGACCAGCGGGAGAATTGTTTCTGTTTTCCTTGTTTTGTTCACCCTCGGGCATTGGAAACTCACCCCTTCAGTTCAATGTCCTACCCTTAACGGTACTATCCTACCTGCGTCGCTTGTCAGCTCGTGACAATTGTCCTCGGATAATTAGATGTGTTTTATATTTCTTCCCTGGCCATTTTCAATGTACATTTGTCCCCTCTTAGTATAATTTATATTATATTTACCATTATTTATATCTCCCTTTTAAATAACTTTTAACCCCGTGACAAGACATGTACTGTCTCAGCTTTCAGGTTTCGTGGCGTGGTGGTAGTGATAGGGATCCTTACACAAGGACATTAGAGGGCTGCTTTTATAACGAGCCGTTCATCGTCCTCTCTGGGCAGCTACATTAATGGACTGTTGGATACTGCCGAGCGTCTCTGTGAGCTGTCTGTCTGCTGCTGGTAAGGTTCTGTGGTTCCTTTGCTTCATCTCTTTCTCTTAGGGGGTGTTAGCTGCAATAGCTCTCCTGTAGGTCGCAATACACGGGATGTCCCATTTAGTTATGTGAATATCCTAATAGAAAACTCTCACATTAACGTGCACTTAATACACAAGACTAGAATAGATATGCCAATCGTATGCATGGAAAATCTCAGAGTAACTCTATTTATATTTAATCTGTAGAAATCAATTGCATTGCGGAATTGTAGGAACTTGTCTGTATGGGACGCCATGCCATATTCACGGTTTTCTACGCATTTAAAATATTGTTTATTTTACTTTCTCTAGCCCGATTGTACAATGCATAATGGATAGACGTATTGTGTTCCAACTAAAACTACAATGTCCAGATTTTACCATAAATATATATTTTGGGGACCTGAAAAAAGTGTGTGTGTGTCTTTGGACAGCATAGCTCAAAAACGAAAAGACCGTTAAATACCTGGTACTCGAGTTTAGTGTCTTCTAAGGATGGGACAGGAAGATTTTCAAAACAACACCACCAGTTACTGCCCTTTACATGGAAAATGTTTTGAAAATTTTGATTTTCTCAAAAATGGTTTTAACGATTTTGAATAAAATCCCGAATATTAAAGATATTTACATTTCAACTAAAATGCATATCTTGAATTTTTGGGAATAGCCTCTGAAGAGCTTTTTTCTGGATGAAGTTTGCCGAATTTTGCTTAATTGCTAAGAGATAGACAAAAACTTATACACAAAGAATGTAGATCTCGTCAAAACACACAATTTATGTTATTTACGATTTTGTTGTGGAGGTAACCGTTTCCGAGGTATTCCTTGTTATTGGTTTCAATTGTGAAGTACTTGCACTCTTCTGAGACAGAAAGTGTCCGTTTTTCTTTTGTTCTACTCCTGGCTAAGCAAAGAGGCGATTTGCATCGACAATCGGATAACGATACCTTAAAACATTTAACTATCACTTTAGCATAGCGCATTCCTTTACTTCGCTTCTACTTATAAGGAACTGAGTAATAAAAACATTCTGCTAATGATTATATTGAGTAGCATTCTGTGGAAAGAAGAATAATCTTTTGTAAGAAGTTTGTAGAGCAGCTAGAGAAAGTTATGAGAGTGTAACACATCAGATTTTTTTAATTGTAAGGCAGAAGCGGGAAGCCAACTCACATTACTGCACGAAAGGTGAAGATACAGGGGTTTCAAAACGACACTAAACCAAGCTGTGGTTGACGCTCAGAACATATGTGATACGAAAATATATCTTTCAAAACCAATTTAGGTACATCAATAAAATGCTTCTCGGTCAGTATGGTTTCGGCAGCTCTTCAGGATCAAAGACGCGGGCCTGGTCTGTGCTGTCGAAAGTAACACAAGTAGATCGAGAGGCTCCGAGTCGCATGCTTTGTGGTGTACTCGTAAACAAACTAACATGCTGCATATTCGCGAGCTCACATTATGGGCTTTATTGTTTTACGAAACCCGGATAAAATACATGTACCTTTAGTTATTTCTCTATTCTAACAAATTATTTCGCCAGAATAGAAAATAAAAGGAAATGGCTGAGAAAATAAAGTGAGCTACATACTACGCTGTTAATACTATGTATTAATGGACATTTAGCGTTACTTATCTTGAGGATGGAGGTAAGGAACTGATAAAGACGACATATGCAAGAATACTATCTGAATACCATCAAAGGATTGAGTTTAAGTTAAACAAATTAAGCCCTGTTCTGTGAGTCTAGAACTTTATTTTACTCTCTTTCCCTAGTAATTACAAATAAAACATGTCTGTATTTATCAAGTTCTTGTTGTTATTTATATTATGTTGTTGAGTGTTTAATATTAGGATAGCCACAAAATCATTATATTAATGAGGACATGATACTCGTGGTTAGGAAGGCCGCGCCGTGGCCGAGTGGTTAGACCACTTGCCTCTCACCTAGACAGCCCGGGTTCGATCTCAAGCGACCGCATGTGAGATTTGTGGTGGACAAAGCGGCGCTGGGGCGGGTTTTCTCCGGGTTCTCCGGTTTCCCCCGCCATCGCATTCCACCGGTACTCCATCTTCATTCATGTATCATCAGTGTCACCGCCTGCGGTGCCATAAGTAGTTAAAGCGGGCGTTAAACACTACCAAAAAAAACCCAACAAAACTCGTGGTTAGGGAAAAGTACGTACCTATATTTCGAGTAACCTTGAAACTTTCCTAGGCATAGACAGTATTTTGACTAGACAATTGGTCTTTGCCCTTTACCTGAAAATGAGAACAGTTTTGCTGTCAACGAACAAGAAGAAACCCGTTTGTTTCGTGCTTACCAAGAATATTCTTTGAGATGTGAGTATGTGGACTTTACATAGTGCTTCTGCGCTGCCTAATCTCAACAGAGTACCATTTTCAATATTACATAAAAGGGATTTTAAAATGGTTTGTTTCAAAGTTGCGTCATCGAACATCGGACTAGTTCAAGTATAAGCTATGAGGCCATTGTATTCATTCGTTGTCTTTTCTAATCACAGGTTTGTTGCACGGGTTTAATTTGATGCGAAAGTACAGTTCTCAACGTCAATAGAGCTATATTAACAAGACACCTTATGATCAGCGTGGATTAGGCAGTTACCCAGCCCGTCTGGTCTTGCTACCGGAAGTAACAGCTTGCGAAGCACCGCGCCGCGTGATCTCCGTGTTTTCGTACACATATCGACATGCTGCATATTCGTTAGGTCACATTAAGGGATTCCTTGTCTTACGAAACCCTACTATGAAACCCGAAACTTTTAATTACTTATTTATTCTTATACATATTTCATCAGCGCAGACAACAAATAACAGGAAATTACCGGAAAAACAAGCTTGGTTGCATTTGCTGCTAAAACTGTGTATTACAGGCAGTTTAGCATTAGTAATCTTGGGTATGGAAGCACGGAACTCATAACGGCAATGGAGGCAAGGATGGTATTAGAATACTACCAAAGGAATGTAAATAAATAGCAAAAATATATCTATTCTGCGCTGAAACAAGAAGTTTATTTTACACTCTTTAACTCATAATACCAAATGAAACGTGTTTATATTTAACAAACAGTTCTTGTTCATTACAGTAAGTTCCTGTGATTTTACTATTAGGAAAATTACAAAATGATCAGGAAAATTAGTACAAGATACTCGTGGTTATGCCAAAATGCGTATGTTTCGCATTTCACACCCTTGAAACTGACTCATAAACTTTGAGTAGACAACTGTCGTTAACCCCCTTACCTGAAAGATAGGACAGGTTTGCTAATGACGCACAAGGAGAATCCCGTTTTTTCATGTGGGACACATGTTTTTGTCCACTGCCTAACCTCAAAATGAGGCAAATTTCAATGTTACACAAAAACATAGCAAAAAGGTTTTCAAAGCTGTGGTATCAAATTTCTGATCAGATCACGTAAAAGCTGTGAGATTATTATATTCGTATGGTGTTTCGAAATTGTGTTTGTGTGTACCACACTGAGCGTGTTTTTAGAAACTGTGAACTAAGCTGTTTACTCGTTGAAGCCACAACCCATGCTTATCAGCGTTCTACTGCACTTTGTTCTAATTGTGCCCAGAAGGGACATCATCATGCACAGAGGACAGTGCCCGGACTCTCAGGCTCAATTACGGTTCACTAAACCAGAAGCCACTATTTCTCAAAGAAACAGCACTCAGTTGATACCAAAGACTCTCATGCACCTCTAACTATGCCTCCCAGTATGAAACAATAATAACAAGTGTATTCTTTCAAAGAAGTTGATGTAGCTTCTAATGACCCTATCGGTTGTTAGAGGTTTAAAATATATTCGAGATATCAATGACTATGCTTTCTTTATAGGAGCTTACCTCACATAGCAAGATTTGCTTTTTAAACTGAAATAACCAATTAATTAAGTTATCTCCTACGTTCTTTACTCACATATCCTACATAATATAAACGATTTTCATGGAATCATACTCTTTACCACTTATAATTGTAATTTCCTAGAGCCTGACTAATAACGGACGAAAATGACTGACATGCAAAAGGAACACCTACCCTCCCACTCCCGACAGTCTTCCAAGTTCTGAAAATGCAGCAGAGCCTACAATTATCTTTTGGCGCTGGATGAACCATTATTCAGAGTGGTTGAGTGAGTTTTAGATAACTCCGGGGAGTACAATTTTCAACTTTTTTACCTTTTTTCTGGTCCTATAACTACTTAAAAACATAAAAGCTTCACATCTTTCACATAATGTAGAAATCCTTAATATATAGCGAAACAGAGGTGAAGTTCCTGAAGAAGAAGAAGATTCCGCACTCCCAATGGCCAGGATCATATTTGCACCGCCGGTATGCCGGAATGTCGTCCCGCAGGAGTTCTTTAACATGCCAGTAAATCTACTGACAATGGGGCTGTCGCATTTAAGCACAATCAAGTAATCAGTTTATGAAAAAGAGAAACAACTAGAAAGCGTTCAAAATTCATATATTAATGGAAACTACTACAATAACACATAAGGCGGAAATTTAAGCTAAGTAATGATTGAAAACATGATAAATGCGTTCTTATACCTTTAATTTTACAATTAGTTTTAAATGTTCAATGTTTAGTGCTTAGTGTGGCGTATTTGCAATGTATTGCTTTTTTAAAATGCTATTTTTAACTAATTTATTTTTAAAAATTACTTAAATAGCAGCACAAATGAAACCAAATAATATGAAAAAAAATTTGGTAAACTGTAATATGTTATATTTTGAGCCCCGAGGGTGTAAACCTCAACTTTTAGCTTCACCTGAAATGGGGTGACTTCATTCGTATCATCCTTTAACACTGCTTTTTGTAGTGGAAAATAATTTAGCCATTAAAAGGGTTCCCCATATTTATCAACACGGATTAGGCGTTTGGCCTTCTCCGGTTTCCATTATTATTTACTGCCTTTATAAAGTACAAGAAATTTACATAACAGTATCAAAACTTGTTAAAACATAAAATAATTAACATTGTCTTATATTTGTAATTCTTTTAGTATATCTTCGTTAAAAGTGTTATTAAAGCTATTTATATTTTCAACAACAAAGTTGATAAGTTTTTCAAATGTTAGTGTGTGTGTGGAAAAAAAAATCCTGTTTAATTTACTATCTCACATTTGTTTTTTATACTCTGTAATGACAAAGCTGTAGAGAGATTGATCTGAAAGTTACCAGGGATATTTTTGATTTTATAATAAGGAAAATAGAGGGGCTTTTAGGTATTTTAAGAAAGCTTATAAAAGAGTAAAATAAGGGAAGGTTACAGCTCGATGCTGCCAATGTTAAATCTCATAAGTTAATGACCAATTATATCATCAGCTATGTAAATATCAGACTAGAATATTATATAATTTAGATATATGCCTTCTTGGTTCACTGAACCAATTATACTCAATAAGTTCGTTCATTAAGGAAGATAGGATTGTTCTCTTAATTGCGCCATCCTCTGATTAAAATTTAGCAGCAATTATTGCTTCAAAAATAAGCAACCATCTCATTAACACAGAAATAGATCGTCAAGAGAATATAGAGGTTGTGTGTAATGACCGTAAACTTAGTGTAGCTATCTTCAATATTTTCAGGGAAAATGGTTCATTTATATCAGAAAATGTGACTCAACAAAAAGCTCTTGGAGGCTAAAATGATAAAACAAACACACGTATATCCAAAGAAAGAAATAACAAAGGCTACCAAAATTAACAGAAGCACTAGTATGTGGAGCTAAACATTCCCTAAAATATAATAAAGTTTGCCACTCTACTCCAAATTGTGTAGAAGCTACGATTTTACTTTATGTGAAGTGTTCAGAATTTACGAAGCAACATGGCAAATGTAGTACATTTATAATACATATCCTCAAAATATAAATATTGGACCCGATATAATAATAAATATATAAAATTGATCAGTTATTAAGGTTGCACAAAACACTAAAAATGTAAATTTTTGTCAAGTTTCTCCCCTAAAGGCAATTCTTAAAACTAATAAAAATTCAGCGTAAAAAATGTGTACAGTTTTACACTTATGCTTTTTTATTTTTATTTGTAGACGTTCTTTAACTATGTGGTTTTCACTATTGCATTCTATAATGAGCGAAGACCGGTTAGTTTTGTTTAGAGGTCTGTTTATCAGGCTTGAGGTTCTTTTAAGTGCTGTAAAATCTACGAAACGCCAACCGCTTCACTTCCTCTCTAAAAAAAGCTATACTAGGGATATTTTATGAAATGTAATAGGAATTCCTATAATTTTGGATAATAATTGGGGCGTATATTTGAATAAACATCTGTGTTACATTTCACGTATTCTTCAGATATTGCTATGAACCTGGCTTGTCTGCATACTGGGTTTAGAATGACGCAAAGTTTAGTCATCAACTCTACACAATGTTTAAGCGCCTGTCTCCGAACCTCTTTCTCTCGGCCGGTCCCGGAAGCAGTGGTTGTCTGTACGTTTGTCGTTGACGCTCTGTCACAGGTATGAATCCGCAAATGGATGTTTCGTGTTGTGTGCTTCTGTATTCTCTCTAAGACATTCTATCCTCCGGATGGCCAAGTAGGTTACGTCTAAATGCCAATATATGAAAAAATAACAAAAAATAATCTCTCTCTCTCTCTCTCTCTCTCTCTCTCTACACACCCAGACAAATAATACATTCAGAGAATAATAACATGTTAGAAAGATCATACGTTCCAACTTATTTATAACTGGTTTACTGCAAACAATGTTACTATGCTTATTGTTGCAGACAGTGCAGGAGGTGTCATAAGGTAGACCTCTGTTTCAAGCTTTTCAAAGAGCATTTCCCACCGGGAATGGCAAATTTAGACTACAGGTTCCAAATGCTCACACTAAATAAAAGTGTTGTATAAAAAATATCATGAACCTTTGCTCCGAAATGTGTGTATATATAAAAATTGTTCATAATATTAGGCTGCAAGTGAGGCAGAACTTGTGCATAATACTACTGAATGTGTTCGTTCAATACTGTGCTATATCTTTATGTGTAAAATGAGCGGTGTGTTTGTGAGTAGGTTTGATTTATGATCAACCCACAGACATACAGTGTAGTTAATAGGGATAAAAAAACAGTCTCTCCTTCTTCTTTTCCTCCCCCTTATGTCCTTTCGAGCGTCGAGTTTCCTCAGTCGGTTATTGTCCATTTCCTACATTTGTCATATCCCTAGTTAGTTGTTTAACTTCCCTCAAAGTATTTCCTTTCTTATTTACTATTTTCTCTACCTACTCGCTCTATTCTATTCTTGGTCGCACTCTCCCTCTTCTTCCTTCCACTTTGGCGTCCCATACCTATTTTGGTTTCCTGCTCTCATCCATTCTATTTATGTGTCCAAACCATCTTAAAACATTTGTCTCTATGTTTTTATTACTTGCTCTTAAATTAAATTAAATTCCTGTGCAATAGTCCACAAGGTGCCAAGACCTACCGTCCGGCCACTGCGTCCCCCATCTCTGCCCACGACAGGCGTCATGGATGGTGAGCATTATTGGAGAGTGAGACGGGTTCAGCGCCTGGAATCCCTCCCGGCCGATTAATGCGTTCCTCTCAACGTGGAGCCGCTACTTCTCCATCCAGTAGCTCCTCATTTGGCCTCCCAGGGACCTCACGAGGCTGAGTGCATCCCGGACTATATCTCTCAGAGGGGGAAGAATCCCCACCGGGAATATTAAGTGTTCTTGATTAAGGATATTCCTTACAAAAACTGTTTCAAAACAGGAAATTCTAGAAACAACAGACTGAAGCCATGGTACTTCGGGCATGCAGTTACAAAGAGAAACGTCGCGAACTGGATTCCTTAAGCAATGTTGAGAACTTTTCCATTTTCAAACAATTGTTGCTGTCCTGTGCCCTAGAGTTCAGTCGGAATGCATGGAGGTTGAGTTTACATCCCCGTAAGGTGAAGGGGGTAGTAAATATGCTGACCACACGCAATCCCTGATTGTGCAGGAAAGGTAAATTGCTATAACCCTGGACTATCACCCCAAGGATATATTTGTCTTTACCTGACAGACCTATGTATGAAATGAATATTGCTGTTATAGATGTGCGTTAAACACGTTACGAGGGGCGCTTTAAAAGTTCTCGGCCAAACCAAGAAACCACAACATTTAAGAGAAATGTATATTTTTTATTTTTAATTACGGTTACATTACAAATCATTGTATTTATTCCAAACAATTTTCAAGTTTTAGTACCCTAAGTAAAATCAGGGTTTTGCAACCTGCAAAATAAGTATTTCTCTGGGTGAACATTGTGATTTGATGTGAGTCTTCGTCCACCGATAATTTATTCGGAATTAAAGTACTCACTAGGAGGTAAATGGGATAACTATGGGGAATGTGCATTAATTTTACAGCAACAATCCCAAACGTTATCTAGATAAAAAAAATCCTTAGCATGGCTTCCTTTGGAAGGGAAGTAAAGTCGTTGGTCCCGTGTCGTAGATTTACGGCACGTAAAAGAACCTCAAGCCTAATACAGAGGCAAAATTAAGCGGTCTTTCATACCCAATTTAGAATGGGACGCAGTAGTTAAACGGCGTCCATAAATAACACGTCATTTATTTATTTATTTATTTATTAAAAGAGAAGTTTATTTTTCGCAGAGTATAGACTTTTTGGTAGCATTAGGATTCAGACGGAGTGTATTCGGTACCGAACCTAGGAGTTTATTGTACCTACGCCTCACGAGGGGTTACACCGTTCGCCCGGAACCAGGAACGACAGCACAGCAATGACAGGGTCCCTACAGCTTCCAGATTGAAGCACCCCTACAGTCGGTAAGGCAGACCGCTAAGCCCTCCCCACATAGGATCCAACGCTCCCGCAGCAGTGGAAGTTGGGAGACGGAGATAGCCACTTTGGGCATTCTTTTTCACTGCCACGCCACACCGAACCATCTCCAACATTTCCAAACCTGAAATAAATCAACGGGATGAATGATAAATTAATCGACAATGGAAACGACATGGAGGGAGTAGACATTTGAGGATGAAAGAAACCTACCCAGCATTCGCCTAACGACCCGGTGAAACCCCGAAAAAACCATAGGTCAGATAGTCCGGCGACGAGTATTGAACCCAAAACCTTCCGAAATTGCCTGAGCCATCCTGCTCGGTTTTATCTAATATAATATGCTTTAGTTGGTCCAGTAGTGAAACGTAACGGACCCGTCGATGTCTTCTGCAGGTGGTAAACGAGTACTACGCTATGAGAATCCCAGAAAACTGTAAAGATGCCATTTCTTGCTAATGGTTTGATATTCAGGTGAATGCGTTTTTAGTTCATTATTAACAAGTTTTCTCATTCTCAAAACTTCCTTTAAGTTTTAATGGGAATGGCCTATCGAGATCTTTACAATATCATTCATTTTCTCGCGCATTTTCAGTAGGCGATGTTTGAGTCGGGTATTATGAATTGTGTTACTATATCCTCGATCTTAACGGTTTTGGAATGGTCTCAGCCA
This sequence comes from Hymenopus coronatus, assembly GCA_030762935.1. Taxonomy (NCBI): domain Eukaryota; kingdom Metazoa; phylum Arthropoda; class Insecta; order Mantodea; family Hymenopodidae; genus Hymenopus; species Hymenopus coronatus. Next base: position 140,086,996 of record CM060900.1, read on the forward strand.
TCAATGTCTTGAATGGTTGTAGTACCACGCTCAAATTTATCAGATAACACTTCACCACAGAATACGATGGAGAATCCTTTACCGTCGAATTGAATTCTATTTTGTAATTCTGCTGGGGTCAAACCCTTGAAAACAATGTGTTTTATTACAGCATATGTTTTCAGTTAGATGCATTCTTTTAGAAAAGAGTTTACACTAATTTATTTACATTATTGTCACAAAGAAGTGATTAAACTTACCGTTCTGAAATTTTATAGTACGCCATTTGAAGGACGATATGTAAAATACATCGTAGTATTTTGGTCATCTTAAATAACTTTGAATTGGGCCAAGGACACCTGAATTTTTGGGGAATACAGTCTTTTGTTTATTTTTACTTAATCATCCCCCTCAAAAAAAGACTGAGTACCTCCGTCTTCGTCCACACAGAGAGCTGTGGTAATGGCGGTGAGCATGCAGAGCCCTGTTCGCTTTTGCTCTGTTTATGAGTCCTACTTAAGCAGCTCACCAGTTAGTCTCAAAGGATCTCACAAAACTAGATTTGTTCCCAACCTCTCAGTATGAGACAAATGCTTGCCTTTATCGGGGATCGAACAGGATCTAGCACTCTGCAGATAGCGGCACTTTCAGAATACATCAGAGGCGGTTAATGCGAATGACAATCTCTCTAGTTAGTGTGCGGTACATAAGGTGCAGAGCAGGTATTGTATTGCACCAAAATATTTAAGCTCAGTATCTTCCAAGGATGCGACATGACGATTTTTAAGAACTACCGTTTACATGGAAACAATTTCTAAAATGTTTGTGTTTTCAAAAATGGCTATAACTATTTTGATTAAGAGCTCTTACTTTTAAGATATTTACATGTCAAATAAAATGTATATCTTCCATTTTCTGGGAATAGCCTCTGAAAATCTATTTATTCTGGATGAAATTTTCTGAATTTTGCATAACTGGTAAATCGTAAGAGATAGACAAAACTTAATACACAAAAATGTAGATCTCCTTAAAACACACAAATTATGCCCGATACCTTTTTTCGAGGAGTTGGCCGTTTTCGAGATATTCCTTGTTTTTTGGGTTCAGTTTTAAAATACTTAAAACTTTTCTAATACGGAGGTTGCCAACTCCTGGCCACGCAAAGAAGTGGATTTCAATCCCATAGAAACCACATTTTAAACCATTTGATTTTTTGGTGAAGCTTAGTGTATTATCTTATTCCCTTCTACTTATAAGAAACTAAGTAATAAGACCATTTCTGCTAATGGTTATCTTTATTAGCATGAAATGGATAGAAGAATAAACTTATTAACAATATTTTGTTACAGAGATGTAGAGTAAGTGGAGCATATCAGCTTTTTTAAAATACGAAATCTGATTATCGCTTTAGCCTATTTTGTGCTTTCTTTCCTTTTCCGTACTTTACTGTTATGTTCCTACTTGTTTTGCCGTTTTTACTCACATACACGTATTACAAGCACACAAGCACCAATGTCCGAAGCGAGACTCAAACCCGCTATCCCCTACTTCACGAAGTACCAAAGCTAGGCACTTTAGCGAGCGCGGCCATGGGGAGCATATATTTTGAATGGTGTCTTTAAAATATTCGTTTGCTGTGTACGTTAGTTTCCCTCAGAACTTTCAGAAGCACCAAGGCGTTTTTAGAATTTTATAAATAAATACATGCTTAGATTTGAACATCTTCCTTATAATAAAAATTATAATCGAAGTACTGTATTTGTTTGACTTATTCTACTCATTTTTCTATTAAGCACTATAACAAAAGCTTATAATTCTAGCTACTTCTTCTTAATCCAAATTAACTTTCAATTCTGAAATACAGATTTCGTTTTAGGATGCAGTTGGTCAGACATGGGCATTTACAGGTTCACGAAACACATACGACAGATGTTGTAGAAGTTTGTCGTATGTGACATATACACACATGTTAAAATTAGCCTAAGAGCCAGCAGTGGCAAGCCGCGACAGAGTTCCAATTGGAAAGTCGTGTCACATTCTAAGCCTGTATATAATGTTTTGGCCTTTCTTGTTGGCAACTACTATATGTAACTCTAAACTACGCATTGTTAAAGGGGAGTAAACCAACAAATAAATAAATAAAACGCAGGTGAGCTTAACCAGTAAAGAAAAACTCAAAATGTAGCAAACATGTACGATGTAATCTAAACCTTTGCCATGCAGTTGGAACTGTAAAAGAGACAGTTACAAGAGGGACAGCTGTTCCCTTTACAAATCCTCCAAAATACAAATGAGCATAAATAATTTAGTAAATATACTTCCTTACCAGAAAGCTGAGAACGGGAAATGATTATTGACCTTTTTATAAATTCTATGCAGGTGGAACCTACAAGTTTAAGGGTGAATTTGCAGCTACACTTAATGAAAAATAGTAATTTCGGAAATTTTTGTGTTCTGTGAACATGATATGAATATATATTTATTAGTTGCAAAGCCCTTACAATTAAGTTTCTTTGCAACTAACATTTTGACTATGTTTGGTTCTAAATATTTGTGTGAGCAACTGTTTTCAGAAATGAGTTATACGAGATCAAAACAGATCCCATTTTACTGAAGAGAATGTATTGGCATAGCTGAAAGTAGCTCTATCGGAGGTAACTCAGATTTTAACGAAATAATTGTAAATGTAAAATAATGTACCCAATTAAAATACAGTATTTTTTGTATTGTTTTACTGTGGTTTCTAAACTTCACAATCACGTTTCTGCTGCCTAATGATGTGTTTAAAATATTTGTAATCGTTACATTCTATAAGATAGTTTTTTGTGTTTTACTTATCTTTGTTGTTCCCTTTCTCTTTATTTCATACCGTTATACATGTTATTGTCTATTTCTTAAAATTAATTTTACATTATTATTCTTTATCTTAATGACAGAATCCCATAGTAGGGGCAGATGTATGGCGTCTCGCTTTTTGAATTAAAAAAGAAAGAAAGGAATCAATACACGTTACCTAACAGTCAGCAACCACAAATCCACTCATTGTCTAATCGTTGCCACATCTATCCGTTCGTTTCAAACTATGAGGTGCTAGCGAGTTTGCGGGTTCCATGCCAAGTGATTTTTTTTTTTTAAACAGTAACGGAGTCTGATCAGGACTCCGGTACTGTATCCCTATTTACATTTCACCCCGTAGGTTTTACTGATTACTGGTTTACTGGTTTTACTGTTTCTTTTACAAACATATACACATTGCACAAACATATAACATCCATGCCCAAGGCGGGACTCGAACCCACGATCCCCTGCCCACGAAGCACCAAAGCGAGACGCTTTAGCGATCGTGGCCATGGGGACCGGCTTAGTCAAAAGCGGGTTGCTATGTGACTCAAGTTCCTTTGTATTGACAGGACTTGACAAATTCCCGTATGAGTAAATTAAAAGTTTTTCAAAGCTGAAATCAATTACAAGGAATATCTCAAAAACGATCCACTCCAGGAAAAAAATGTATGTAACATAAATTGTGTGTTTTAATGGGCTCTACATTTTCTGTTGGGTACGTTTTTGTCAGTGATTCGGATTTGTCCGTACCAGTAGTAGGTAAAACAATGGTCAGATGCTTAAAAGCTACGTGTATGATGGCTTTGAAATTCTATGTTCTTTGCACGACCATGAGAAAGAAAAGAATAAGGACTCTCTATTTGAGTAAAGTGAAAGAACTTCAAGCCAATAACAACAATATCTCGCAAATGGTTAAATCCACGCAAAAGAATTACCTCACATCAATTGTGCGTCTAACGAGATTTACAGTTTTGTGTAGTAATATATTGTCTACCTATTACGGTGTACCAATTATGTAAAATGTATTGTGAATGAAGAGGATTGGACAGACTATTCCAAGAAAAATCAACTTTTAATTTTACGTGAAAATATGTAAAACATTTAGTATTTTAATCACAATAGTTGGAGTCATTTTTGAGAAAATAAAAATTAAAAAAAAACAACCCCCCACCCTACGAAAAAATGCTTACATGTAAGACTTGTTTTTCTTGTCTTGAAAATCTTTGTGTCACATCCTTTGAAAGTACTGAACTTAAATACGAAGTTTGGTATTTAACCAGCTTTTCTCTTCACAATCACACACATTTGGATGGCTGTAGCCTCGAAACATGTTTGTGGTGAAATCTAAGCATACAATTTTTGTTTGGACTTACCTACTGTAAGTAGGTAAAAAAGAAGGTAAAGCTGTTATGTGCTTGAACTCGTCTTTATGGAGAAAAGTAACTTGCACATATTCTGCAGCGGTTTTGTTTACTATTTATTTTATACGAAACTATCAAATATGCCAATCAAAAGATATGCGTTAAACCTCTGCTTAGAGTATGCAGCATTAAGTATAGGTAGTAAAGTTAAAGAAGAATGAAGACAACATAATTATGCGGGAGCCCAGGTACAGGGTCACGTTGGCACACTGTGAACTCTTTTACAACCCTTCATTTTTGTGCAAGGACTCTTATAATGCAGGTTATATACTACCATTATAAGATTCTGTTGCATTTGGAGTTGTCCTTTTCCAGATGTGTCTTTGAGTCTCAGAGTCCCTAAAAATAAATATCTATCTCGAACTTCCGGTCCTAAGAAGCAGTAAATTTTGTGCTGTCTGTTTGGAATGAAGACTTGTAACTACATTTTTGAGCAGTTGAATGCCTGTATTAGTGTTTTATTACATAACATTTTATTACATAATATTTTCATTAGCCACGCCGCTAATATCTCTAATTTTTCAACAAAGGTTTTACATTATTTTGTGTTTATGTGTTTTAGTAGCTACAAATATGCTAACAAATATACAAGAAACGATTTTCTAACATTTTGTGTCACATATAGACTTCACCCATAAGTGACAAGCCTGGCTCCTCCAGAGCAAAAGAACCATGTACAAATAGTATCCCGTATCGAGGAAATATGAATACATAAAGGAAGGAAAATTAAAAAAAAATCTAAGATAAGGGCAATATAAAATGGGAATATGAAAATAGTTTTTTGATAAATCAGAAAAAGTAACAAAATTGAGGACATTAAAGAGAACATTGCCATCAAAGTGGAGAGCTGACGATGATTTCATTGGTGAAATATTTTGCTTGATCTGCATGGAAATGTTCTCGGGAAGCACGAGGGAAGAAAATGGATCCAGTGTATCCGATGCAAAATATGGGCTCATTTGAAATGGACACGTGTTGACAAACAGAATTTTATTTGCGTAATTCTTATATCCCAGATTAGATTTTAAGGTGATGTTTCTGACACATTTTACATTAGACCTTGTTAAATGTACAAAAATGGCATTATCTTCTTCACGTGTTTGAATTACTAATTCACTGAGTTTAGATTTGTGTTAATTTTCGTTACAGTAATTTGTTGCTTAACTTGTGTAAACAGATCCTGACAATCGGATAAGTTGGTACACTTGTCGGGGTTCAAACTAATTACAGCTTCTTAATCACCTTTAGTGAGGAATTGTTGTTTTATTTTCTATATCTACCCAAGTAGTTATACTTTTACATAGACCGATTTGCAAATTAATGTTATATATATATTATAGCTCAGAAGATTAAAGTTTAAAATCTGCGCCAACTAGACCCTTACTACGCAACATGCCTTCGGCGTAATGACGAAAAGTCAGCAATAGTCCTAAATGAGCGAATCTGTCCTCAGAATGGAATACCGTTCATATTTGTTGTTGTCAAAAAGAGCATGGCTATTTAGCTTAATTGCATATGTGGGATACAGTCGTAGGTTGGTGACGGAAGAACATTTTCCTTGGTGTGGCCAGTTCTTGGTCTATTGCGCCTAATCTCCGAAAGGAAGGGTTGTAACGAGCAATCACTAAGTGAGACAAAATGCGTCACTAATGTCTTCCGGCATAGCATCACTGAAATACAACCTCAATCCACATGGAAGGTTTATTCACCACCTTCTGATGGCAGAGTAGAAACAGCTTTCTCCTTAACTTTCTAATGCAGTGGTTCTTAAACTTCTTCGGTTCACCGCCCATTTGGCTTTCTATAATCTTCCCAAGCACCCTCCAATGTATCTTTTCTTACCCTTTGAAATTAAATACATAAAGTGAAGCAAAATATCTATAAGGATTTTGAATAACTAATTAAAAATCAAAATTTAAAATTTACTTTAAATGTAATAATGCATGTTCAAACCGAGCAGTAACTTCACTTTGAAATGTGGTAAAACAGCTTAAATGTTCTGAGTTGACATTCAGAAAAAAAGCTTAATGTTACGGATGAATTTGATCAAGAGAGACCAGTTTTCCAATGTCTGATATAATTTCAGTTAATAAGAACCTGAAATCTCCACACTGAGTTTTCTGGAGTCTATTTCTTTGCTTCTTTGCTTTGATAAAAGCCGCATCAGCACACTCAAACGACTTCGAAGATATTGGAAGTGCAATAAGAAGCCTTAAAACTTTCCACACTGCAGGGTAGTGATCACGGATCCCTTCCTGTAACCTGTACTCTTGTTAAGATTTGGTAAATGTTTGTTTCAGATCAAATTAATTTTGTAACTCAATCTCTTCCTCAAAGAATCCCACCTACTGAATGTTAGTAAATAGATTTATCACCCAATCTGAAATTTGCTTCTAAAGCAGATCCGTAAATCGCTCTTTATATCTTCATGCAGCTCATTAAAATGACCACAGTAAATTTGCAGACTGAGCTCGTAGTTCGAAGTTTTGATAGTCCTAGATCATCAACGAGAGATTGCAAGTTCGAATCTCGCTGAAGGTGAATTGCCCGGATGTGGTTTTGTAGGGGGTTTCCCTTATCCTGAGAAGACGAATTTTGAATAACTTTAAGCTCCATGTACCCCGAAATCATTTGAGTATCATTTCACCGATTTAATTCATCGTCCAATATGACCAACCAGATTAAAGAACGTTAACCTATATACACCTAACTTGTTTGATATTCAGTTACACATATATACTGAAATCGACGTAACTGAGGAGACTAAGACGCACAGAATTTAATTAGCTTATAATACTTTATTGACCTGTCACAGATTTCTAAATTTATATAGAACCATATTTTACATTTTCTTGACTTTCTGAAGCTTCGTTAAACTGTGTACGTGACATGTTGTAAGAGGCTAACCACTTCTAGTGGCATTCACCGTGACGTCAATTCCTGGATAGAAGCCTATAGAATAATTGTTGCGTCGTGAACTTAAGAGATGCCAGGCGTCTCTAGAAATGTCTTGGCAGCCCACGCAACTCCAGGGTGTTGGCAGATCACATATCGTAAGAGCCCCCAATATATTAGAGAAGTCCCCCTATATAACCGGGCGGTCAGGGCCCTCCCCGGGGGGGATTGGAACGGGTACTTTGGCGTGAAATGTCACTATTGTCCATGACGGCTTTCTCGTCTTTTGACTGCCATGCTAGTCGCTATAGGTCGTCTCCTTAGCGCGGTGGAAGCGCGGCTGCTTAACAAGTGGGAGACCTGGGTTCGATTCCTTGTATCGGCGTGGGGATTTTCCTCCCTGGGACACTTGGTCGGGGTGCACTCAGCCTCGTGACATCCCTCGAGGGCCAATTGAGGGGCTACTTGATGGAGAAGTAGCGGCTCTAGGTTGAGAGGATAGCATTAAATGGCTGAGGGGGGGCCTTGAGGCGCTGATCACATCTCACCCTCCAATACTGCACCCCAATCATGACGTCTGTCATGGACCGAGATGGAGTACGCAGCGGCAGGGCGGTAGGTCAAGGTTCTTTGTGAGCTGTCGTGCCATGGAATTATTATTATTATTATTATTATTGCTAGTCGCTACAATTGGCCCATTTATACGCTCGCCATTGTAGCATTAACTCTCAATACGCATCGTACAGTGAGGCAAGTCCAGGTAAACCCAAGAAATGAAAAGTTACTGACTTATGTAAGCGAGTATTATATTTAATCTATCCCGGCAGTGCAAAATTCAATACTTCCACTGTTTGAAGTACAACAGAATCGTTCAAGCCAAGCTTTGATTTCTTTCTGGGCTTCCTTTACCCCAATTAGCTATTTCTCCACTCACATCACGTGGGGCTGTGACAATGCAGTCAAATTATTTAAAAAAATAACTCTAAGTTAAAAATATGTTTTACAAACTATTACATGGGGCAAAAGATTTAATAGCTAAAATAATCCTCATGGGCATAATTATTAATGATGCAAATTTTAATATCATAGGCTTGTAATGTTTGTACAGTTAAGATGTGATTATACAAAGTACTGCATGATTTCTGCTCAGCTCATGTTAGACTCCCCTTAATCAAGAGGGTAAATCGGTTTGGCATGAGAAAGAAAAGACGGATGGTTTCACTACAACTACTAAGCCATGCTTAGCTCGTGGCATCACAGCGGTAGGCTGGCTCTTTGCTCCCAGCTGTGAGGGCGTTGACGTCAGAGTCTCGGAACACAATGTTAATCTACAGGATTGCAAGGGTGTGGTGAATAAGTAGACAAAGCCGTGCAGATGCAGTAAAGAGTTACGTCAAAGCAAATAACAGTTTCTCGTTAAAGACCAAAGTGTTTTCAGAATCATTCTCGGGAGATGTGATTAAATCAACTTATATTAGAACTAAAAATATAAGGGTGGATTATTCTACACTCACGTTCATAAAAGTGGTCCACTTTCCCTTGATTGCTGTAGTGTTTTTTCATCCATAAGTTTAGCACCTTCAGGTAAGGGATTTTTAATTCACCAATGAATGATGCTAAAATATATGCGAAATGAAGGGGTGGTTCGCATGTCACTTCTTTGAAGAGTTTTGATATGATTAGTACATAGGGATAACTTAAACCAATAAAAGGCAATTCCCACCTTCTAAAGGAAAGGGTGAATTATTCTTTGCATATGCCGTTAAACTAAATGTCTTTTATGACGTTAACATCAGAATTTTCATCAGCGACATGAAGACGATGGTTAAAATTACTGTTGCTCTTAAGCTGAAATTGGCAAACTGGCATTAAAAAAACCTTAGCGTAGCACGGAGATACAAGGCGTAAGTGTAACAAAAGAACAGCAAAAAAACTTTCTAACTCTTATTTTTATTATATTACATATCATTGTTGCGTCAAAATTCATTGGTAGTCCACTAGCAAAAACGTATGGAACTAAGTTGTAATGCTAAAGTGTATAGATGCATATATTTTGATAAAAAGTATTTTAATATGTAGCCACTTCCTTGGGCAAGTTGTTATTTTATTTTCCACCAAGAGTGTTTCCACAAGCGAATCACATACCTAATTTACTATCTGATGTGTTTTGTATGGTAATGAAGCAGTACCCGTCAGTATAGACTAAGTTTCACTTCCACGTTTTCATACCTCTGAACTAGATAGTGCTGGGTCAGCAGTTCCAATACAGCATTCGCAATAGCGAGGCCCGCCCACTCAGGTTACGCCTTTTATCCCATGGCCTGAGGTAAAATAAACACTATGTCTCGTGTGTGTCACACCTACTTGAAGTTACTAACTAGAACACATAGTACTCTTAGTAAGTAAAATTAGTCATTAATGAAGCAATTGGCCTCACAATGCTTAAAGGGCCCGCCTCTGTAGTGTGGAGGTAATGTGCCAGTCACACATTCAAGATTCGAATCTCCCTTAGGGTGTGTGTGTGTGATGTCGGAGGGGATTCCGCAGTGCAGCCATTAGACTATTATACACATATACCAGGAGGATAAGATGAAATGAGACGGTGGAGGAAGAGCCACCGTGGAGAGTCCCTAACACAGTCCAAGCTGTTTCCTACTCGGGAAACAATAGGAACCCACGCCCCAGTTCTGACCAAATTCATGAGTCTATAGATGGCTTCCAGCGCTATCGCACCACCGAGAGCTGTAGTTCCAGACCGCAGTCACCACCGCAGTCCTCGCCGACGGTTGGATCAAATGAAGATGAAATGAAGGGACAGGAAGCTCGGGGAATGAAGAAACCTCCTCAGAATTTCCTTAGTGACCCGGCAACACACCTCCAGGAAAAAAATACATTGCATCAGAGAGGTCGAGCACTGGAATTGGTCCCACGACCTCCCGAATACCAGTCCCAAATGAAACGCCTGAGCCACCTGGATTTGTCTCCTTTAGGGTGAGTTACCTGGATAAGATTTACTTCTTCAGGTTTTCCTTTTTCCTGAGAAGACGAATGTTAAGTAACTTTAAGCTCCAGGGACCCCCACTCTTCATTGATTTCATTTATCGTGAAATATGGCCAACCAGGTTAAAGTATGTTAAGCTACAGAAAAAATAATTTGAGGAAAACAACTGAAGCATACGGGTTTGAAATAAAGTCAGAGGCCATATATTCGACCATCTGGTTTTCAGATGCGGCTGCTAGATGATAACTCAAAATGTTCTGGACCAAATTCTTCATCGAATATGCAGTTAATCTTCATCGGATATCATTCAGAGATTTTTGAAACGTGTTTCTAGGAAACATGGTATGAATCTCTCCAATCAAGTGGACAGATAGACTGAATGGTCGGGCCAAATTATCACAGACGTTAGAGTACATGAATGAGCTTTGAATAAGTGGAACATGACCTGTGTATAAGTCTTCACTCATAATAAATACAACAGTTGTCTGAGTAAAGCACGTAAGCAGGAAAAATTAAAGCTGTAACGCAATCTAATGCATAAAATATTGCAGTAAGTAGGATTACGGCATGCATAAGAGCGAAAGAATGTTTCTTGCTCCCCGTGTAGCTCCTATCATTCAAGAGAACGATTAAGCATGCTTATGTCTGACTGTATAATGTTTTATTTCATGGCAGGAATTCGTAGTTTTATTCTTGAGCTGTGTCGTGTATATCTGCATGGAAGGTTCTTTGTATTATCAATACAGGTTGTGAAATTTTATGGTTTTGAAACTTCTCTGCTTTGGAAGAGCTGCAGCTACAACTTCACAATAGCTCATCTGTTTCTGTAGGTAGCTCCGAGCTGCAGATGCATGAACACAGCCGGCCCCATGGCCGCGTTCGCTAAAGCGTCTCGCTTTGGTGCTTCGTGGGCAGGGGATCGTGGGTTCGATTCCCGCATTGGGCATGGGTGTTATTTGTTTGTGCAATGTGTATATGTTTGTAAAAGAAACAGTAAACCAGTAATCAGTAAAACCTACGGGGGGAAATGTAATAATAATAATAAAAAAAAACAAAAAAAAAAAAACACTTGCAGTGAAATGTTGCGTATTTACTTTACAGAGACTGATGTAAGGAGAGCAAACACATGTCGATATTAATTCCGTTCTAGCCAATAGGTGTCCATGCAAATAAGGAAAAAGAAACAGCTTCGTAAATAACAGACTCGCTTTCCAGCTGAGTGCCTTTAACGTATGTCACTGTTGAAGGTTTCATCACAATGTTATATTTCGGCCAAACCTTCCGTTCCCTTTCACTCATCTATTGTCACTAGTGTAAAATCGCCTCTGTTCTAACTCTTATATTAATAGCTATGCTACTCTTTGCATTTGCCTGTACAACCGAATAATTGAGAGGACATAAGCGAAGAATTAATTCCAAAAATAAAATCTTGCTTCAAGAGATTGAGGGAAGACAGAGAATGGGGTGAGTGGACGTAAAAGACTCAGAGGTAGACGGATGGGGAATCGGGATAAGGCCATATTCTTATTTGTTGCGTTTTCCTGCTACTCCTCTAATAAATCAGACTTGGATGTAAAAAACAATAGCATTGTTGGGCCTGAAAAGGAATGGAAAACCTCTACTCACATATAAGCAACATATTTTCTCTGTTGACCCACCATCATAATTCGCGTCTTGAACCTCTGCATTTAGTTTTAATAAATCTACAACTTTATTCGAATCCTAACACATTATTATTAAACATATACTTAAATCCATACTTATAATTTTCAAGTACCAATAATTTTGTTTACAATACCATAAATGTAACATCTTTAGATAGCACAGTACATGTCTTACTTTATTTTAAAATTATATGATTACATTGCGAAAATAATAATAGACCAAAGGTCTACAAACTTACATCGCTACATTCTGATAAAACAGCCCAAAAATTGAAAGTAAATCCCAAGAGGAAAATGCAAAGTTTTTTTTTTAGGTTTTGAAAGGTGCTTCAAGGAGAGGAAAATGCATTTTTTTTTTTTTTTTTTTTTTTTTTTTTTAAGGTTTTGAAAGGTGCTTCAAGGAGTGGTAATATTTATGAATACAAATTCCTCATTTGTGCATTTTTTGAGTGCTGCTATATAGTTTAAATCGTACCTGGAGGAGTTTTAAAATACTTCTGGAATATACGAGGCAGAAGCAAATGTATTAAGTAGAGGATAGTAAAGAAGAGGATGAAGAAGAAGAACTGAAATGTGTAATGAGAGAGAGAGAGAATAAGGCACAAATGACACATAGCACTCATATAGCATTAATTATAAGTTATTTTATCATTTTAATACGAAACTTAAAAAAGGTGTGGTCAGGCTAAAGAATATGTAGGTAGGTTTTAACAAAATAAAAAAGGGGCATTCTAGCTGTGTGTTAGCGCGCGCGCGCGCGCGTGTGTGTATATGTACGTTACGGAGAGATATTCCACACTGCAACCGTGGGCTTATTGTACTTCATACTCGTGGTGGAAGGGTGAGATGAGCGCAACCTCAGAGGATGGTCGACATCCGGAAAGAGATGCAACCGCCGTGAAGGGCCCCTAACAGTTCATAAGCAGTTTAACATCTCGACGCGGGGAGCGCCAGGAGCCCGCCACTCCCGGATATACCACCTGAGTTCGCAGACAACCACTAGGGCCATCCCACCGCTGAGAACTGTATTTCCAGAGCGTAGTCACCTCCACAAAATGGTGCCTCTATCGCAGTACTCGTCGACACTTACAATCCTGAAAGAGCCCGGTTGGGATGAAGTGAAGGGACAGGAAGTTCGGGGAACCCTCCCCAGCATTCGCCTAGTGGTATGGGACAACCCCCGCAAAAACCCATGGGTCAGAGATGTCGGCCGCGGGGAAATAATCCCACGACCTCCCGAATGCCGGTACCAGACAAATCATTTTCTAGCTGTGTTAATGCTGAGTTAATGCAGCTGAAGAATTCTTACAAACTTTTAAAGACATTAAACACCAAGACGAATATTTTATAATTATAAGTTTACAATGCAACATGAGTTCCAGAGCACCGTCTGTGGTGAATACAGAGTTATGCTTTGAAGTTCCAAATTCTAGGGTCTTTAGTCGACAAGTAAACTCAACATTCTAAACACGATTTATTCTAAAAACTTCTTTGTGAAACTTGGTAGGCATTCTAATGGCATGAGAAACTCCAAAATTACAAAAAATTTGTCTCACTGCTACGCAATTTGTTTTTTTCGCGAATACCTTCTATCACTCGCTTTCACTTTCTTTCTCTCTCTCTCTCTCTCTCTCTCTCTCTCTCTCTTCTTTACAAATGATTGTGATACAAATTACCTGTCTCTCTCATATAAATTGCATTTATTTATCTCATTGTGCTTAGTCTCAAACTTTGTTGAATGAAACCCAGCTACGGAAGAGAAACTTTGCTCATTAAGCTGTACAATTAAAGGTTAAATAAATGAAATATCAGATGGCTTACATGACGTTCTACGGTTAGCTTTTTAAATCGAATGACGAATTAATTAATTCGTCTCATTTACTTCCCATGTTCTTTGTGTAGCTATTCAACAATCATCTAGAATATTTGTACCTCTTCTAACCGTAATTTGGGGCAGCCGCAGCTAATAATGGATGAAGATGATCCCATATTCACACAAAGAATGTGAAACACGGCAGGATTTCTTTAACCTCCTCTGACAGTCTTCCAAGTTTTTAAACTGCTATTTATACCGTAAGTAGCTTTGGATATGTAAGACGCATCGGTCGAATGTGTTTTGGTAATTGCAGCAGGTGAAATTTTAAATCTTCTTACCTTCTCTTTGAACTCGTAGTTATTAAATAGCACAAAATCTAGGATAGGTTGAGTCAGACTGAAAAATTCCGGCTATGGCGTTGAATTTTCAGTCTGACTCAACCTATCCAACTCCTGTCCTACACACGGCTTACGTGAAAAAACAATTCATCCAATAGCGTAAAATCTACCCAAATAATTTTCGATATGTTGGCAGGTGGACTTTCCCATTATGCGGGGAACAGGAAGACTATATGCTTTTTGGCAGTCTTCTTGCAGACAGAGGGTGCTAGAAGAAAATTATTACCGAATGTCTTCTTAGCCTTAAATAGACGGAGCACAGCATGCTGGGACATGATTCTAAACAGCTAAAAGTGGCCAATCCTGGGCACATACTTAATCCAAGTGCGTTTGCTAATAGATAAAGTGTTTGTATAAATATTGTATGGCCATTTTTGGTATATGTGCCTCTATATGTGTGTGAATACGCGGACGTAGATGTGAGTACCAGTGTGTGAATATCTGATATCAAGGTATTTTTTTGTTTGTGTTGTTTCGTTGTTGTTGCGTGTGTGTAGGTGTGTGTTTGTTTATACTGTTGTGATTATAAAATAGGAGTGGGTAATATCTTCAATGAAATTGTATTTTTAGAGAGCATGTACGGTCTTCTGAGCCACGCGACGGTGTGACGCAACTTATGTAATTCTATGGGCTTAATAATACCGCTACTATTGCATAATTCCAAAGCATTCCACACGTAAAACAAAATAAAGGCGAAGCTGATGAATAAGATTCGGTTCAGCTAGGCCACTAAGCTAGAATTTTTGAAAAACATAGTTTGCCATCATCCAGAAAAAGGATCGTCTCTGCCGTCAATAAACACTATATGTTAATTTTTTTTCTTTTAATTTGAAGAATTTTCTCTCTTTACAAATTATTTAGTATGCCTTGGTAACGAATCAGACTACATCCTCATGTTACAGTATAATACAGCAATCAAGGTTTAGTATATTAGAATATGTGGACCAATATTCGTGCATGTTTAAAAACCACCTCCAGAGATATATTTGGATCATTTTAGTGCGTGGAAGAATTGTTCCACTCCATATAATTATTTTTTAAAAGAAAAATAATAAACTCTTCAATGGTGTATCAGTAACAGAGATAAATGTTACATTCTATACCAGTCGAAGGGAAAATTAGTGTTAATTTTGAAATTTCAATTTTTCTTAAATATTTGCACCATATAAATATTGTTTAATAAGCTCACAACTGAGTATGTTAACAAACATTCATATCATTTTATTCATTTATTAACAAGGAGATATATAACATTTAGTTGATTTATACCGAAACTTAAATCATGTGAAACAGTTTCAAAATGAGAGTACATTGACAAATGAAAATCCGAGGAAAGTGAGTTTAAAAATATTAACGCTAAAATAACGCTGATTCTCATTTCATGGTGTTTAAAGACACCTTGCTTCACTTTTATGCTCTTCTGCAGCTAATTTAGTGCCTTGCTGGTTAGTGTGGCCTTTTCTGATTGGTTGTTTTTCTTTAATTTAGGAACATTTATTGTTTTACCAGTATTTTACAGGAAACTAAGTCTACGTGTAAACATTTAAATGCTATATGGGATATTTTAAAATGTGTGTCAATAAGAGATGCATAGAATAAAGGTGGAGGGTTTTTAGTGTTTAATAGCACTAAAGTAAATGTTTATGAATTTTGAAAGTGTTGGTTTTGTTTAACAAATTTGCATGCTTAAGATAATCTATGCATTAAATACCGGGATCTTCTACAAAGGGTTAATTTTATGGCCCTGCTCAGACCGCAGACGGATATTACATTACACAAGGTTAGTACTCATTATATTACTTGTTACTAACATTCACGAGTGTGTTACGTGGAAGTAATAGTATGGAAAATCCCCCGGTTTAGTAGACAGTACGCGGAGCACGCATGCATGCGATTTGCCCGCCACATAAAATATACGTTCTCTATATACTTGAGGCAGGTTCTTTACTGAAGCTTAGTAGGTAATCTGGATAAATGAAACACATGTACCCAAAGTGTGTGGCTTTTCTTCACTATATACATCTAAGGATTAGGAAAGCATCCTTCATTGCTGTGTTTTGTGAATAGGGCTGCGATGTCTTCATACGTGCAGACTGTTTTGCAAGTAAATTAAGCAGAAGCAAACCAAGCTCCCAGGAAAATCGTTACCAGACTCTGCATTCTCTCAAGGAGAGTGGAATGTGGACCGATGCTATGCCAACCCCATCGGCAAAACGCAGCAAGCGAAAGCAAGGGAAATTCAGACCATGCTGGATGCACTGTAATGACTTACAATGTGAATGGAAGTATAAATTCTTGCTAGTATTGGGACAGGTTAGGAATAGGAACCCAAATCATTTTAAAGCTGTGTTTTAGGCAAGTAAGAAGACTAACTGGCGGCATGAAGAGAAACGAACCGCTTGTTCTGAGAGTATTTTTACTTTCTCTACTACGCATCTAACAGATAGGTAGCCCAAACTTGATACCGAGATTTCACCAAAAATTCATGTTTGTCTCTCTCCCCTGATTAAAAATAGTATTTTAATCAAAAGTTCAGTATGAGTGTGTGTATGTACTAGAGTGTCAGTTTCTGGCAGGAGTAAAATTTGCTAGTCTTTCAATTATAAAATGTAAGATTGCGTCACCACATTTCATAGCAACGTTGTCTCTGCTTTTGCAATACCAGAAGGGTTCAAAGCCTGAGAAAATTAGAAACAGTACATCAGTGGAAACAATTCTATATGCTTCGACAATTCATAGAATGAATTGCTAATTTATGCCTAGACCTGCTCATAAAAAACATTTCCGAAACACTGAAGCGCAAATCAGCACTAGAGATTCAACTGCTGCTTGGACATGTGGTTACAGTATTGCTTTTGAAATATTATAGTTTTTTAAAAGAATGATGTTAACAACAGTAACTCATATTTGGGGCTACTTAGTATTCCTGTCTCAGGTAAAATCTGTCCTGAGGTGACAGCGAGGTGCTATACTTCTCTTAAGAGGTACAGAACTTCACGTGTTTCCTTACAAACCTGGGAGTAGCGTAAATCAATTGCAGTCTCACAAGAGAGGTAACCTAATATCTGCATGCCGCTCATGTGAGGAGTTTTAAGGGTGTCTACTGAATCCAGGTTATACATTTAAGAACACTCATGTAATATTCAACACGTGGAGAAGTGAGTCACTTTACTTCATAATTTCTCTTGCCTCAGGCAGTATAAGAAACGATCACTATTATTTATAGAGACGCATTGTCAAAATGAACGTTTACTGTTTAGGACGCAACGATTCTTTGCTGTCAAAAATTCTTGTGCAAACGCGATTTTGTGTTTACTTACAGTGCACGATGTTCTTCTAATATGAATAAATGGTATATTTTAGGTGTGATAGGTATTTGTTTTATACGACATGTTTTGCACATTCGTGAAATTCATTTATGAAAACTTCTGATTATTCCAAACCAGGGAGGTTTTTTTATATGTGTCTTTACGATTTCGCATTTAAAATTATTAAACCTTTCATGTCTAATCGATGATGTTTATTATCTGAGGTTACCGTATAAAGATGTTTACTTCCGCATAGTTAAATAAACGATAAACACGCAAGCAGGCAGAAGATCATCACTCTGGAATATTTTTCGTATGAATGGCCTTGAACCTAATAAACATATTTATAGGTAAATAACAGGTCGTACAGATAGTTTCATTTTCTGGTTCTACGTTCCTCTCTCTCTCTCTCTCTCTCTCTCTCTCTCTGGATGTGCTTTATAGACAGCTAAGGAATGTTCTAACCAAGAAATTATATATATATATATATATATATATATATATATATATATGATTTAGCAGATATGTTGTATAGGATACTGAAATAGATATGTTATTTGGAGTATATAAGCCTCTATTGTTACAAGTATCCATGAAGCACGTATATTACATCTACTATAACTTTCATTTTCCTTCAAGGTACGTGATAGTCCGATTTCGTTGATATGCTGATTTTATCTTATAGGGACATTAGAATATAAATAGACATTGGGGCAGATGGTCCTTCTTTAGGGATAACTACCAGAACAAATACAGAGTGTTAGGGTTATAGATCAGTTATGTTGATAAATGCTACCTTAATATGTATCCACTTCGGTGTGTTAGTTGGATTTTTTCATTCGTTTCATATAATCTAGGATATGCTATTAATATATATACACCAGATGATTGCTAAAATAATAAAGACAGTTTTGCCATGTTTAAAAATTTTAGCTACCGTCTTATTTGACTAATATTTTTATTGCCTGAATCCACTACTATAATAAAATGCTCTACGCGATGTATTTTTAAAAAATATTCATATAAAACGAAAATTTTAAAATAAATCTGGTAAAATATATTAGTTTCCAATTACAGCAGAAAAGTTATTAGCTTAAGCTCTCTCCTGGCTCATGATTTATTAAATGTTATAATTTACTTCTGAAAATTAGAATATAATTTCAATAAAGTAAATGTTAAAATGTTGTAAAAATTTCGCTAGGAAACATGATTTAAATTTGGGCTTTTCTATTAATTAGTATGCGTCTGCTCATCTGTAGGTTCAGTTAATTTGTAGATTAATTCCACCAAGTGGAAACAATATACGTTTTCTTAAAATTTAAGATTCATAAGAAAAATCATTTTAGAAGTTGTTGGTCAATTTCACAGATTATCTTGAGCTATGAGTAAATTATTTAGAACGTTTTTGATCTAATAGAAAAATGAAATAGAATTGGTTGAAGATAAAGAAATGTGCGCTTTATTACGGCCGTTGACGATGATAATCGAACACCGAAGAGAAACATTTTGAAATAGCCCGCCTCGGTAGTGTGGGGCTAGCATTTCTACCTCATATTCAAGAAGTCGTGAGTTCGAATCACGCTTTGGGTGAGTTACCCCAACAAGGTTTTCTTTCGAGTTTTCCCTGATCCTAAGAGGATAAATGTCGAAAGAAGCAAAGAAGCCAATCCTAGTGATGAGTTTATGTTGTCTGTACGAAATGTTGCAGCTATTCTAGCCTTTAATGTGTATTGTACCACCCAACCCGTATTCCGTATTCTATGGTCACGTTAGGTGCCATGTTATAACGCAAATGATATAGTGTTTAGTTATGAGTAGCTATTCAAGATTCCAGTGTTTTCATCCCAAGAAATGAAGCGACAAGAGCGATCACGGAAAACGATCTGCTTTTTATTACACTAAACAGTGCAAATAACATTTTTCATATCCAATACAGAGACTGTAGATGCCTTCTTCAAGTGACATTTAGCTATATTCGATCCGCGTACTTGAAAGTGATGAATGTTCCATTTTTCTCCTCCACATGACATTTCTATATAGGCCGCAGGCTTCATACATAAATTTGTGCCGCTCCCACAGTTTGAATTCTTGGCACGTGAGAGAATCCTTCTGCCTGTGAACTTTAGAGCTTCAGAAATCAGTCTTGATCCTACGTGTGACTGGCAGAAGTATGAAGCTAAGATGCTATAAATCATTTATTTGCTGGCTGAAGTCTCCATTACTTCTCAAACACTAAACATCGAGTGATCTAAACAATGGTATGTGTAGAATACACAAAGAGATTCTGGATGGTGTGAATCGTATTATTACCTTTTCTACCACCTGTGCATAAAATGGACCAGAGCTGTTTACGTTGGTACTAATAAAATCTTGGATCGTTCTCTACAAGTGCGACCACCTCTTTCTCTCGTCTACTCTCTGATTGCAGGGTACCCTAACCTCATTTAAAATATGGCCAAAATACTGGTTAATAAAATTAGAACCTAAGGGGTCGTTTTCTGTTAGAGCTAGAAGCTTGAACTTTTCACAGGCATTACCAATGACAAAAGAAGTATCTATACCCAGTTTCAGCATAATATGGAACGTCATTCTGGATCTAATAATTAATTTATATTAATTGTCTAAAAAATATTCAAAATCTTTCCCAAAAATTTTGAACCCAAAGTGTCATTATTTAAAACTACATCCCTTAAACCTTTGTGACAAAATGCTTGACGGAACTTTCCCATATTTGATAGTTTTTTTTTAAAAAAATGTATATATATTATACCAAATGTATGTATGTATTTATTTATGTATGTATGCATGCATGTATATATGTATATAGAGTATTATTGTATTAACTATTTTTTTAAAACTAAACTATAACCAACATACAAATTCCGGTTCATAATTTTATTGCACACATTCTGAAGTACGTTAGGAAAAGTTTTCACACATGTAGCAGCATGTTTGTGGAAGAATATAGATTCCTAGTATGGGAAAATAACGAAAAATTGAACTAGAAAAAAATGTTTTTAAAGTTTGATATGGGGTCATTTAACCAGGTGAACGATTTAAAATGGCATCAAAAATATGTGTTACATCCTTCCTAGGAGAACCAAACATTTCAAATATGTAGTTTACAGTATGGTAAATTTTGTGCACAAAAATAAAAAAATCAGCTTCTTTTTTTTTTTTTTTTTTTTCTTTTTTTTTTTTTTTTTACTAAAATCGCATCAATCTTCACTTAAAATTTTATTTTCACACAGCACTGCCGTTTTATTAATATCGGTTGTGTTATTTCATTTTACACGCGCTGATGAAAGGCTCTCATATATGCAAGTATCATAGCTATAAAGCAGTATAAAGCTACCTGTAAATAATTGTTCACCCCTTCCTCTAGAATGCCGAACAATTTTATAATTGGTTTCCTAATGTACCAATGGTAGGAAAAGACTTTCATAGAAACGGTGTGAAAGCAGCCGTGCTTTTCACAGGGATTATAACACCATTAATTGGTTCATTTTTATGTCAGCTCTTTGTTTCCAGGCCCCACACATAGAGAACTGATATCGAAAGGAAACTGGTTTGGTAACCTGAAGGTGGAAACCTTACAGAGAAACAAGCATTATTATAACCTACGACAGTGCCCAACATTTTATTCTAAAATACTCTGGGAAATCCTACCGATAAAAATCTTCTTTGTTTGTACATTGAAAATGAGGTCAGGCGGTGACAATTCAATTAGTAATATTACTTTTAGTATTTGTAGCGTGCGCTTTTTGTACTGCTTACAAACACCTCTCAGTTTTCAATGCAGGGAAGCCAAATTAATGATCAAAACACTTTTGTGCATGATTTTATGCGTTACTTATGAATACAGACGCGATTATTGATGTGTTAAAAGCAGAGAATCCTCACAGGCGTTACAGAGTTTTCAAACTCTGTTTGAATGTGTGAAATAAATACACTTGTCACACTGTCTTTAGAGTCGTGTTAAAGCCATATAACATTCAGGTCTCCACAATCTCATTTGTTTACACCTGTAACCTGCGGTAAATGTTTACATCGCTATTCACCTTGTAGCTTTGCTTTTGAAATGAATGAAACATCTGCCACTCGGCAGAAGTAGCTGGTTACCATGCTAACTTCATATAGCCATGATCACGGGTTCAATCCCGGAGGAGGACAATGCATTTTTTCGGTGTAAAAATCATTAGTATGGCTTCCTTCTGAAGGGAAGTAAAGCCGTGGGTTCCGTGTCGTAGATGTACGGCACGTAAAAGAACCCCAAGCCTAATAGAGAAGCCTCTGTGCAAAATTAAACGGTCTTTCACGTCCAAAATAGAATGGGACGCTGAGAACCACAACAGTTAAAGAGCGTTCATAAATAAAAACACTATTTCATTTATTTCGGCAGAAACAACTCAAATAGTCGTTAGATGGTCTGATTTTCAACTTCCCGTGCTGCAGAAATGTTTGCATGAATGATACCCTTTACTTATGGATGGTTCTTGGAATCTAGGAACTAGCAGTCGGCACTCCAGTTTGTTGTATGTCTTGAGTAAGCACTTCAGAAGTATCTATTTTACCACATATGGGAGCCGTATGAACCCAAGCTTATGTTTAAATTAAAGAAAACTTTAGGTTTACTAAAAACACCTCAGAATATTGCATTTCTCTGTATTGCAATTGTCTGTATAAGGATAGTGCGATATGATTTAGAATGACAGAGTACTAAATGAACGACTTGAACTATACAAAAGGAACGTTAAGCAGAATATCATCTGCAGAAATGAAGAGAATATACATTGGCCGGTCCATTGGGGGAAAATAAACTTGCCTCTTGTATTTAAAGCTCTATGAGGCGAAACATATTTCTAGTTCTTTGCTGGTTGGGTTAGTTGTACTGACTTTGAACACGTTTCGACATGATTTCCTCCGATGTCATCTCCAACTTGCTGGTTGGTCGTCTGATCTGTCAGCGACGTCTTCATATAGGTAAGCCCAACTGTTGCTAATCACTTTTGAGTTATTAACGATGAAACGGGACAAGAGAGTAGATTATTAGAAGCTATCACTCTACCATTACAGTTGGATATCTGGGGAAAAGTTTATATTAATAGTTATAGTACCAAAGTGTAAATATTGAAATACAAGGCGGCCTGGGTTCGATCCCAAGGTAGCGCAGGGGTCTCTGCGGTTTCCCCTGCCATCGTATTCCACAAGTGCTCCATCTTCATTCCATGTATCATCAATGTCATCATCGCCTGCGGTAACATAGCGCGCGTTAAACACTGTAAAAAAAACTGTCCAGCTAAAGATTTTAAACTAGCTAGCAGTGCAGAGGTAATCCCGGTCAGTGAATGCCAAAACTGTAAACTACAGCCACCAGAGCGCAGAAGGATCAGAACTAACCTTTACTAAGATATCGTGAAAGTAGACAGACCAGATGATCAACCAGCAGTAAATCACGTAAGAGAAAATTATTTTGAAACGCGGCCAAAGCCAGTACAAATAATCAACTAGTAAATAAGTGTAAATATGGTCGTCTCATACAGTTTTAAACTATGAAAACTTCGCTTTTAATAGTGCCCTTTTTAATTTAATATTATTCCTGATCCTGAATAACTAAATAAAATGCCCTGTCTTCACATG
This sequence comes from Hymenopus coronatus, assembly GCA_030762935.1. Lineage (NCBI taxonomy): Eukaryota > Metazoa > Arthropoda > Insecta > Mantodea > Hymenopodidae > Hymenopus > Hymenopus coronatus. The sequence continues at coordinate 140,109,959 of CM060900.1, forward strand.
AAGTTGAGCGGGTTGGATTTTTAGACTATGTACGCTTAATTTGTTTGTTGAGAAACCTATTACATGTACATATAAGTATATCAAATGAGCACAGACTACATTCGGCATATATGTGCATACTTTTCTACTATTGTTCAACAGTTCAGTAAATATATTCATATTTAGTACCTGGATGTTAAATAGTGTCAAAATTAATGTACCTTCCGTACATTTCAAGTTATTTTTGATGTCATGAAGTGTTTAAGGTAGTAGTAAGATTGAGGTAGTACATTAGTAGACTATAAAGGTACCTTCTAGGACAAATTTGCATAATAATTGGAGCAATTAATTTGCATAATCAAATAAATTGCTCTAATTATTATTCAAATTTTTATGGAACTTTCTTGATATGGAAATTTTTTCATATGCAAATTATTTGATTATGCAAATTAATTGCTCCAATTATTATGCAAATTTGTCCTAGAAGGTAACTTTATACTCTACTAGTAGTTGTTAATATAGAGCGGTTCTGGCGCATTGGCAAGTGAGCATACACAGGAAAGATAGGGAATACAAGGCTGGTGTATACCCTAGCGTGAGCATACATGGTAAAGATAGGGAATTCAAGTAGGAGGGGGGGACCTAAACCTAGGTTCAGTGTATTAGGGGTATTTGCCAGTCCTTCAGGGTGCTTTTTCAAGGCCGTCTGCATTGTTTTTTCAGTTCGGTTTATGGTTTTTCCTAGAATTTAGACATGTTGAACGATTGTTCCGTATTGTGAGCGAATTGTTTGAGTGTTTCTTTTATTATTTTGCAGTGTTTGTTCGGCTTTTTGAGTACTTACAGACCATTTATAAGACCTGTCTACGGTTTTCGGGTGTTAGGACAGCCTTTCATACCATTTGGATGGTGTTTAGGTCTGTAGGTCGGCTGGTTCAGGGTTCTTATCACACATTTTTTGGCTCTTTTTCAACTGATATTACGTCATTTTGTGGGTATTTAGGGCTCCATAGCTAGTCTTTTAAGCTTTTCCCAGACGTTTTTGCACATATTTTACAGTGGTTTCAATGCCTTTTTAACACTTTTATAAGCCTTTTAGTATGTTTTAGTGTTATTTTTTCAGTGATTGTAGGGCTTTCACATTCATTTTTCAGGTTTTTTAATGGTTATTTGTAGCGTTGTCAATGTTGTTTAGCTTACTTTTTAATGTCATGCCATGCCATTTGGGGAGTGTTTAGGACTGTAGGTCAGTGTAGTGGTGAGACATTTTAGATATTTTCCATACATCTCGAATCGGTTTGTTGGTATATAGGACTATAAAATAGATATTTTGGCCCCTTTCAGGCCTATTACTGATATATAACAGTATTTTACGGTGTTTTTAATGTTTTTAGCTCTTTTATAGACATTTTACGCATTTTGAATCTATTTAGCAGAATTTTGTAACGTTTTGTAGTGCTTTCTGTCACCCTACAGATCATTTACGATTTTAAGGTATTCAGAACTATAGGGTAGTGTTAAATCCTCAGGATATAGGTATTTCAACTCACTTCGAATGTATTTTTGGAAGCTTTTTAAGAACTTAATGACGATGTCAAAGGTGTGCTAAAGATATTTTTGTGCGTTTAGGAGCACTTTAAAAGTATTTAAGACAATGTCCTTTACATGCAGTTTTCTTACGTTTGATGGTGATTTGCTACATTTTTTACGGTTTATGCCATTTATAATGTTATGCTTTTCTTGTTATTGTTTTACACTAATTGATGTCACCGTTTCAGTGTTTCAGACATTTTTCACACTACTTTACTATGTTTTATAGAACGTTCATATGTTCCAGGATGATCTGAACCCTTTTTATAGACTATCTAGTATTTTATAGTTTTGTCATACTTTTCCATAGTTTGTACCCTTTAAGATCATTTCTGTATTCTGTTACAGGTTTTTTGCAGTCCTTTAAGACTCATATCATATATACTTTTCGCATGTTCAGATGATAACTTGTGAAGCGAGGGGATATATTTATATGGTTTACAGTCTTTCATAGGTTGTAAATCTCCATAACCTAACTTTTGTTTTTTCAATTTTTTATTTACATGATGTCGCTCTTCCTATGATGTCGCTGGAGGAATGACCTAAGCTGTTGTTGCTGAAGTATTAACAGTTTAGTGAACATTATGATTCTTCATGTTTTATTCGTCTTTTGTTGTTTTTGCCTTTATTGAAGATGTTTTTTTCTCTAGGATAATGATATCGACATCTACTGTTGCTTCTGTTGAAGCGTTGAGCATATTTTCTGACTCATTTTGGTATTTTTAATTTATATATGTATATATCTAGCATGTGAGGTTAAGGGTCTCTCGTCTTTTATCTAGGCTTAAGACCAGCATTAGAACATTTATTCCAATGGCAGAGTTCCCGCCGACCCTCATTCTTATTCTTCTATGCTTGCGTCTTTTACTAGATGCATGGGAGCTTTTGCAGTGAAAACTTCAATTTTCTTTCTTCGTTACAGATGATGAGCAATGCATGTAGTATTCTCTCATGATACGTTCATAGCTTTGTAGTGACCATAAGCATAGGTTGATATAACATCATCAGCAATCACTCTTTTATCATCATGGGGCGATAGAGCGATTTTGTTGATTTTTACAGAAGAAACGTTATGCTGTTGTGACATGATCAAATTCATAGGAGTTCTTATTATCTCGCTGTTTTTAAGACAGTCTACATAACTATCGAATGTGATGTACTGCATAATAGCGCTTAGTTTTATACCTTTAATCTTTTTGATCATTCCTCCATCAATATCAAGAGCATACATCTTAGGTCTCAGTCCGACAAAGCGTTGGATGATTTTTCCATTAGCTTCATCTTTAAACTTTCCCAACAATTTTTTGTTCTGTGTGGAGTGGCATATGTGGCTTGCAGGGTAATCAGATTTATCCAAATGTTCAAGAAATTGCATTTTGTCCTGGTATATGTCGGCTGTTGTAACTCGATGAATGAAGGAGTCTGTATCCGTGTACATAGGTTTCAGGTTTTCAACCCCATAATACGGCAATAGCACATCATATTGGTATGAATACATGAGGGTTTTTGAGATATTCAGTACGCTCATTCCAATGTGTATTGGCTTGTTGAATATAATCTGTCGTGAGGCCATATGAACAGCTGTTAGCTTAGGTCCATATATATTTCTATCGATGAATGTCGGCTTAGCAATCGGCTTTTCCAATGTTTTCACGTTTGTCACAAGGTGTATGTCAACTGGATTTACTATATTTTCCATGGTTTTTCCAAACATAGCATTGTTGAAGAGTTTGTACAGATCCGTTTCAAAGTCTTTTCTAGCCTGTTGCCTCAGGTTGTTATTAAACGCTATGTAAGATTTTAACCAGCACGATTGTTGAAATTGTAGCACTCGATGGATTTTTGTCAGCCGTAGTCCATTTGAGAGTGTCTGTTTTAACGCCATGTACTGTACAACATGCTTCTTCCTGCTTCCAAGGTGAGCAATTAGTTTCTTTACACTTGAATTCTTTGGTTTCAGACACTCAGGTAGGAATGGCAAATCATTGTGTAGATCGTGAAGCTCAGTAGAGTAATCCACATCAACTTCGTATATGTATCCAAGAGGATCATCTTCTTTAAGTGTTTCTATATAAATACCGTCGGGAAAAATACATTGAAATCCTCCACAAGGCAGTGGATGCTGCATAGCCCACCGATATTGGTTATTTGCGTCTTCGTATGTAATAAATTCAGTTGGTTTATTAGGATCAAACTCCTCCATGTAAGTGTTGTTAGCCTGGGCGTACCGATGAGATACCTGGCATAGTCCTCTTATTCCTGATTCTACCATGAGAAGCTGCTCATAATCCATTAATAATTCTAGTTCAATTCCGGTATACAGAAGCGTAGCGTCCCACGTTAGTCCTGGAGATGTAAAGTAATGTGCAGGATCAACTTTATGAGTATTCAATGTTTGCTCTCTGAAGGCTTCAAAAACATCTGCGAGTAGCAGAACATCTGAGATTAAGTAGAGATCACTGTATTCCCCCAAATTTCGGATATTAAACTGATCCCATACATTTTTAGCATGTTCGTAGTCTTGATCATTGATTTCATCTTCATTTAGTCTATTGTAGAACGCTTCCTTTGGAGGCAAGCATGTTTCTTTTAAAACATCCCATGATGTAATGTAATCATAGGGAAATACTCCTTCGCGAGTCACCAAACCAATCTTCTCTTCTCCAAAGTATTTGCATATCTCAGGAAACGATGTTAGGGTTTTTGTTAATTTATCCAAACTTGAACTGAGGAAACTGTATGTATCCACAAACCGAGGCTTAATATCTCCAACATGCTTGGAGAATGAAATATACTTTTCTTCTGAGCACGGAATCACCTCCACTCTTTCATTTGTACAACCTAACTGTTTAACGATGAAATGAGAATCATATCCGCTTAAGTTGTGCATGAAGACAGGAACATACTTCGGTGTTTTGCAGGATAGATTGCATTCATTATGAAGACTTACGCGATATTCCCCAGTCAAATATTCATGATCCTTACTTTCCAGTTTTCTTCAGTGAATTTTTTATTACACAAGTAGTATTTGGTAGAACACTCGAAATCCTCCTTTTGTTGGTCCGTTGGTTTAAGAGGCTTAGCAGATTTGTATATACTGCTAATCTTATTTGCAAAAGATATTAGATAATCCATAAATTTCTCAGCAGCATCACATCCTCTGTATACATAAGGGCCAATAGGAAGATCAGTCTGGAGCGGCTCAACAGATGATGCTGGTTTGACGTAAACAGCGTAACTCATTGGAGAATGCTTCTGATAGGATGTTGAGTAGGAAGCTTCCGGATTAGACTCGCATGAGTAATATGGACTAAGAATACTCTCAAAATCCGCATAGATGACATACGGGAGTTTTAGCATCCTTTCCACATTTTTAAACTGAACGATAGAGGTCTCCTTTTTAGGCATAACTATCCTAGCGACAGCATGATTCCTACAGATAGTAGCATGTTCCTTCAATTTTTGCACTCCACTTCGTCCATATTGCCCATCAAAGTGGGTGAAACAGCGTTTACAGGTGTACACTTGTCCTTCATATTTTATCTTTTGTTCTCGAATAAGTTTCCCAAAGTTCTTGATATGTACATAGTGATGCGTACCATTTCCATCACTCAGAAGAAGAAGGTCCCGATGATCAGCTAGTTCTTCCTCCACAACCTTTATTGGAAACACTTCTTTCTTTTCATCTAGTCCAAACACGTTGATAGATATTTTATTTTTCTTTTCAAAGGCAGGGATTTCAGACAATGGTGTAGGAAATGTGATGCACGAGAAGTCGTATTCTTCGTCGAGTTTCTTGTATTTGCTGACACGTTGAGGCTTGTTAACGAATTGAGGAGGGATGGCGTATAAAAAGCACCGCTCATCACGACGGTTCTGAGGGTTCACACACTCTTTCTTTGCTTCAATAGATGCAGGTAGAGGAATATAACTTCTTCCACGAAGAGGGTTGTACTTGTTAATTCGAAGGCGTAGCCCCTCAACAGCAAGCAGAGCCCAATTGCTTCCTTTAAGTTGTGATTCCTCCATTTCAGTATCCAGTTTCTTGAATTTGGTCTCCAACATGGCGTCTAAATCAGTTTCAAGAAACACCGCATGATTCCTGGTTTTGAAGGTCTTGTCTGTAGTTTCTCCAGCACTGTTAACGAATCGGCATTCCACTAGTAGGTTAATCTTCACAGCTTTATGCACGGGGAGCTCTTTTTGAACAGCTTGTATAATCTTATGTTTAGCTTCCTGTAGTTAAGTCTTCATGTCCTTGCTTGAATTGTATCGGATGAAGTAAGATTTACGACGTCCTTCAAACGAAGACTCATATTCTTTCATGTCACTTTCGTTCTGCATTGTTGTCAATAATTGGTGTCTGGTAGCCTCAATTTTTGTTTTCTTCCGAGCCAGGCCGGCACTGCAATGCTCTTCATGTCGACCCCCATTGTAGCTGTTCCCAAAGGTTATAGCACAGTGTTTACATGTGAAGAGTTGACCGCAACTCATTTCATGCCGTCTCTTGTCATAACTCCCTAGAAAGCTTTTACCGTACTTACTACAACTACAGTCAGAAGTAGAGTTTGTACATGCTTCGTTGATTGTAGCTTTCTGCATGTCTCCAGTGTAATAAATCCTCCTGGGTATAATTAGAAGTTCAGAACTTTTCTCGCCGTAACACGTTCTTGTCACAATCGATAGCTAGGTTCACTAAGAGGAGCTGATGCGCTCGAAGCAAACTGTCGCAATTAAGATCTGCTATAGACACCTCCTATTTATACGAACGGCATGGACCTGCTTGGAGGTCACGTGACTTAAGCAATGTCATTTCCCTGTTTTTTCTGAGTTTACTGCTCGAGTTAGAACTCATATTTTGGAGGCTTTAAGAAGTTAAATTATATATCAAATACGGGTTTTTTCATCTTTTTAATAGATTTTATATACTTTTATCTCCATAAATCCATGAATTATCATATAATCAAGGATTAAGCATGTACAGTTGTAAGTTCAACATTCATTTCTCGCTGTTGCTCCTCATAAAAGCCGTCCGGCAGGTTAATGCATCTTTCTCCCCTCCCTAAAACCGGTTTTCATGTTTTAACACCTCCCCGTGCATGTTCTTCCCAATGTCATGCGTCACTATTTAACATCATCTCCTAAAACACTTGTTTTTATCATGCCTATTCTTGAATCATCATGTTCAGACATGCTCTCCTTCCACGCCATACACTACCCTCGACAGAAGGATAGTAGCCAGAACAGATATATACACCTTCCCTTCTAGTACAGCACACCCATATTTTAGAGGTTTTAGGAAGTTAAATTATACGCCAATCGCATACTTTTTGTGTTTTAATGTCTCCATTAGCATCTATATACCATTATACAGATAAGTTCATACATTTTTAGTTTTGGTAATGTTTAATGACCGCTTTTACTACTTGTGGTACCGCAGGCGATTAATTTTCATTTTTAACTTGTATTTTGCATGTGAAGGCGGAAACCTCTCAATCATCACTTGTTGTTTACACATAAACATTATCCAACGGCCCAACTCATCTTCCTTCCCCTAAAGACCAGGCTTTCATCGTATTTTCACTAATTTTTAAGTTTACGCTTTCTTATAGAGCCCCAGATTAGCATTGTAAGTACACCCCTTATCGGTAAAAGTATTATTTAATTTAGTTGCATTTTATCCAAGTTTTATGTAATCAAAGCCGAGAGTGTAAGGATTAGGTAGTCAGCATATTAATACATTTATATAAGCGCTCCAGGGCTTATTCGCCTTTAAAGGTTGCAGTGCACATCAACTCTTAAAAGGTTCAGTCATTAAAGGACGGGAATCGAACCAGTGTTCTTTTCATAAAGTTATTAATCAGTTTAATATTCCCAATACTAGCCCTTATTGTGCATATTTATTTAAGCTATATACTAATCTTAATTTAGAAGTTATAAAAACGGACCCTTTATAGACTCGAACTAAGTCCCTAATGCTATCTTTTCTTATTTGTATCAATATTCAAGAACGGATGGAGGGGCAACCGCTTCCGCTTTATTCGCTCTCTTCAAGTCCATTCCTCTTAAGAGTTATTCATCTTAGAATTAAGATCCATTAGAGTCGGTGATCGAAGCGGGTACTCTAGACTAGGAAGTACTTATAATCTTAAATGCATGCGCTAAAAATATATATACACGTATTCCTGGTAATTTCGGTCTATTATTCGAGAATTGCGCTCAAAACTTATATCCTCGAAAGTTATAAAGTCCAACCAAGGACCTACAATCATAATTTATTCTCAAAACTGTTGTTGCGTAACAATAACTATGTAGGAGGCTTTGCTACGTCTCGTTAGGATTAATAGTTCCTGAGATAATTATTTTTAAAGATTTTGCTCAAACCCAGGACCTTCAGGTAAATCTGTATATATTTAGCATTGCACGTAATGCTGTATACTGAACAAAGTTGTTCGAAACCAGTATCTAAATTAGTATAGCCCCTATAAGGGATTAAAGTTTCATACTTCAACCTAGAATCGAACTGAGGCCCTTAAGGTTAAAATCACTATATAATCATAGTTTGGCATGCTAAGACCATTAACACTAGCATTTCTATGTTGATTTAGGTCCTGTAGTTCAGGTTTCAACCCAAAACTTAAAAGTCATTGAAAGTTGTGGATTCGAACCAAGGACCCAGGATTACAAATTATAATTTAATCTGATGTAACGCAATATTAGATACCATATAAACTGCGCTCCATCATGCTAGGACTACAAGTTTCTGAGAAAATCAGATTTAAGTTTTCACATCGAACCCAAGACTCTAAGGTAAACAGGTATATATTTATAACATTACACCAATTTCTGTCTATTAATTGCACTTTATTTAAAATCTTTATCTAAATTATTTTAAGAGATATATGAAGATAATTTTAGTATATCCACCCAGATTCGAAGCCAAGCTATTTGGAGCCTCTGCGGTAATTGTCCTAGGGCCGGCGTAAGCAGAGGAGTTGACTACCTTTCACCGCATTGTTCTATCTTAAGCCATTCAGGAGATATAAGCCATCAAAGAGTAGTATAACATAAATACCAGGAACAGCGAGAAATGAATTAATGTAGAACTTACAACTGTACATGCTTAATCCTTGATTATATGATAATTCATGGACTTATGCAGATAAAAGTATATAAAATCTATTAAAAAGATGAAAAAACCCGTATTTGATATATAATTTAACTTATTAAAACCTCCAAAATATGAGTTCTAACTCGAGCAGTAAACTCAGAAAAAACAGGGATATGACAATGCTTAAGTCACCTGGCCTCCAAGCAGGTCCATGCCGTTGGTATAAATAGGAGGTGTCTATAGCAGATCTACCTGCATCTATTGAAGCAAAGAAAGAGTGTGTGAACCCTCAGAACCGTCGTGATGAGCGGTGCTTTTTATACGCCATCCCTCCTCAATTCGTTAACAAGCCTCAACGTGTCAGCAAATACAAGAAACTCGAGGACGAATACAACTTCTCGTGCATCTCATTTCCTACACTTGTCTGAAATCCCGGCATTTGAAAAGAAAAATGAGATATCTATCAACGTGTTTGGAATAGATGATAAGAAAAAGGCGTTTCCAATAAAGGTTGTGGAGGAAGAACTAGCTGATCATCGGGACCTTCTTCTTCTGAGTGATGGAAATGGTACGCATCACTATGTACATATCAAGAACTTTGGGAAACTTATTCGAGAACAAAAGACAAAATATGAAGGACAAGTGTACACCTGTAAACGCAGCTTCACCCACTTTGATGGGCGATATGCACGAAGTGGAGTGCAAAAATTGAAGGAACAGGCTACTATCTGTAGGAAACATGCTGTCGCTAGGATAGTTATGCCTAAAAAGGAGACCTCTATCGTTCAGCTTAAAAATGTGGAAAGGATGCTAAAACTCCCTTATGTCATCTATGCAGAATTTGAGAGTATTCTTAGTCCGTATTACTCATGCGAGTCTAATCCGGAAGCTTCCTACACAACACCCTATCAGAAGCATTCTCCAATGAGTTTCGCTGTTTACGTCAAACCAGCGTCATCTGTTGAGCTGCTGCAGACTTATTTTACTATTGTCCCTTATGTATACAGAGGATATGATGCTGCTGAGAAATTTATGGATTATCTAATATCTCTTGCAAATAAGATTAGCAGTATATACAAATCTGCTAAACCTCAAACTATCGGACAAACAACAGGAGGATTTCGAGTCTTCTACCGAATGCTACTTGTGTAATAAAAAATTCACTGAAGAAACCTGGAAAGTAAGGATCATGAATATTTGACTGGGGAATATCGCGTAAGTCTTCATAATGAATGCAATCTATCCTGCAAAACACCGAAGTATGTTCCTGTCTTCATGCACAACTTAAGCGGATATGATTCTCATTTCATCGTTAAACAGTTAGGTTGTACAAATGAAAGAGTGGAGGTGATTCCGTGCTCAGAAGAAAAGTATATTTCATTCTCCAAGCATGTTGGAGATATTAAGCCTCGGTTTGTGGATACATACAGTTTCCTCAGTTCAAGTTTGGATAAATTAACAAAAACCCTAACATCGTTTCCTGAGATATGCAAATACTTTGGAGAAGAGAAGATTGGTTTGGTGACTCGCAAAGCAGTATTTCCCTATGATTACATTACATCATGGGATGTTTTAAAAGAAACATGCTTGCCTCCAAAGGAAGCGTTCTACAATAGACTAAATGAAGATGAAATCAATGATCAAGACTACGAACATGCTAAAAATGTATGGGATCAGTTTAATATCCGAAATTTGGGGGAATACAGTGATCTCTACTTAATCTCAGATGTTCTGCTACTCGCAGATGTTTTTGAAGCCTTCAGAGAGCTAACATTGAATACTCATAAAGTTGATCCTGCACATTACTTTACATCTCCAGGACTAACCTGGGACGCTATGCTTCTGTATACCGGAATTGAACTAGAATTATTAATGGATTATGAGCAGCTTCTCCAGGTAGAATCAGGAATAAGAGGAGGACTATGCCAGGTGTCTCATCGGTACGTCCAGGCTAACAACACTTACATGGAGGAGTTTGATCCTAATAAACCAACTGAATTTATTACATACGAAGACGCAAATAACCAATATCGGTGGGCTATGCAGCATCCACTGCCTTATGGAGGATTTCCATGGATTTCTCCCGACAGTATTAATATAGAAACACCAAAAGAAGATGATTCTCTTGGATACACATTCGAAGTTGATGTGGATTACCCTACTGAGCTTCACGATCTATACAATGATTTGCCATTCCTACCTGAGTGTCTGAAACCAAAGAATTCAAGTGTAAAAAAAGTAATTGCTCACCTTGGAAGCAGGAAGAAGTATGTTGTACAGTACTTGGCGTTAAAACAGCCACTCTCACATGGACTAGGACTAACAAAAATCCATCGAGTGCTACAATTTCAACAATCGTGCTGGTTAAAACCTTACATAGCGTTTAATAACAAGCTGAGGCAACAGGCTGGAAATGACTTTGAAAAGGATCTGTACAAACTCATCAACAATGCTATGTTTGGAAAAACCATGGAGAATATACGAAATCGCATGGACATACGCCTTGTGACAAACGTGAAAACATTGGAAAAGCTGATTGCTAAGCCAAAATTCATCGATAGAAGTATATATGGGCCTAACCTAGCAGCTGTTCATATGGCCTCACGACAGATTATATTCAGCAAGCCAATATACATCGGAGTGAGCGTACAGGATATATCAAAAACCCTCATGTATTCATACCAATATGATGAGCTATTGCCGTATTATGGATTGAAAACCTGAAGCTTATGTACATGGATACAGACTCCTTCATTCATCGAGTTACAACAGCCGACATATACCAGGACAATATGCAATTTCTTGAACATTTGGATAAATCTGATTACCCTGCAAGCCACATATGCCACTCCACACAGAACAAAAAATTGTTGGGAAAGTTTAAAGATGAAGCTAATGGAAAAATCATCCAACGCTTTGTCGGACTGAGACCTAAGATGTATGCTCTTGATATTGATGGAGGAATGATCAAAAAGATTAAAGGTATAAAACTAAGCGCTATTAAGCAGTACATCACATTCGATAGTTATGTAGACTGTCTTAAAAACAGCGAGATAATAAGAACTCCTATGAATTTGATCATGTCACAACAGCATAACGTTTCTTCTGTAAAAATCAACAAAATCGCTCTATCGCCCCATGATGATAAAAGAGTGATTGCTGATGATGTTATATCAACCTATGCTTATGGTCACTACAAAGCTATGAACGTATCATGAGAGAATACTACATGCATTGCTCATCATCTGTAACGAAGGAAGAAAACTGAAGTTTGCACTGCAAACGCTCCCATGCATCTAGTAAAAGACGCAAGCATAGAAGAATAAGAATGAGGGTCGACGGGAACTTTGCCATTGGAATACATGTTCTAATGCTGGGCTCAAGCCCAGATAAAAGAGGAGAGATACCTAACCTCACATGCTAGATATATTTATATAAAAACTAAAAATACCAAAATGGGTCTGAAAATATGCTCAACGCTTCAACAGAAACAACAACAGAGGCCGATATCATTATCCTAGAGAAAAAACATCTTCAATAAAGGCAAAAACAACAAAAGACGAATAAAACATGAAGAATCATAATGTTCACTAAACTGTTAATACTTCAGCAACAAAAGCTTAGGTCATTCTTCTAGCGACATCATAGGAAGAGCGACATCATGTAAATAAAAAATTGAAAAAACGAAAAGTTAGGTTATGGAGATTTACAACCTATGAAAGACAGTAAACCATATAAATATATCCCCTCGCTTCACAAGTTATCATCTGAACATGCGAAAAGTATATATGATATGAGTCTTAAAGGACTGCAAAAAACCTGTAACAGAATACAGAAATGATCTTAAAGGGTACAAACTATGGAAAAGTATGACAAAACTATAAAATACTAGATAGTCTATAAAAAGGGTTCAGATCATCCTGGTACATATGAAAGTTCTATAAAACATAGTAAAGTAGTGTGAAAAATGTCTGAAACACTGAAACGGTGACATCAATTAGTGTAAAACAATAATAACAAAAGCATAACATTAAAAATGGCATAAACCGTCAAAAAATGTGGCAAATCACCATCAAACGTAAGAAAACTGCATGAAAAGGACATTGTCTTAAATACGTTTAAAGTGCTCCTAAACGTACAAAAATATCTGTAGTACACATTCGTCATCGTCATAAAGTTCTTAAAAAGCTTCCGAAAATACATTCGAAGTGAGTTGAAATAACTATAGCCTGAGGGTTTAACACTACCCTATAGTTCTGAATACTTTAAAATCGTAAATGATCTGTAGGGTGACAGAAAGCACTACAAAACGTTACAAAATTCTGCTAAATAGATTCAAAATGCGTAAAATGCCTATAAAAGCGCTAAAAACATTAAAAACACCGGAAAATACTGTTAAATATCAGTAATACACCTGAAAGGGGCCAACATATCTATTTTATAGTCCTATATACCAACAAAACGATTCGAGATGTCTGGAAAATATCTAAAATGTCTTGTCACTACACTCACCTACAGTCCTAAATACTCCCCAAATGGCATGACATGACATTAAAAATTATGCTAAACAACACTGACAACGCTACAAATCACCATTAAAAAACCTGAAAAATGAATGTGAAAGCCCTACAATCACTGAAAAATAACACTAAAACATACCAAAGGGCTTATAAAAGTGTTAAAAAGCATTGAAACCACTGTAAAATATGTGCAAAACGTCTGGAAAAAACCTAAAAGACTAGCTATAGAGCCCTAAATACCCACAAAATAACGTAACATCAGTTGAAAAAGAGCTAAAAAATGTGTGAAAAGAACCCTGAACTAGCCGACCTACAGACCTAAACACCATCCAAATGGTATGAAAGGCTGTCCTAGCACCCGAAAAACGTAGACAGGACTTATAAATGGTCTGTAAGTACTCAAAAAGCGGAACAAACACTGCAAACTAATAAAAGAAACACTCAAACAGTTCACTTACAATACGGAACAATCGTTCAACATGTCTAAATTCTAGGAAAAACCATAAACGGAACTGAAAAAACAATGCAGACGGCCTTGGAAAAGCACCCTGAAGGACTGGCAAATACCCCTAATACACTGAACCTAGGTTTAGGTCCCCCCTCCTCCTTGAATTCCCTATCTTTACCATGTATGCTCACGCTAGGGTATACACCAGCCTTGTATTCCCTATCTTTCCTGTGTATGCTCATTGCCAATGCGCCAGAACCGCTCTATGTTAACTACTTACATTTGCTAAGTATTTATCAACTATAAAAAAAAAAAAAAAAAAAAAAAACTAATACAATTTTATTTGTAGTGCTTTAAAAACTAATTGATTTGTAATTGAGAATTTAAAACATTTTCTTTTCCTCTTTAGCTCAGGGCAATCACTTAGGCAATAAGCTGAGAGCGATGTGTTTAAGTTGCCTGCAAACCCCTGTTTGCACAAGTTATGAGGCATGAGGAGAACGCTGCATAGTGTTTCGGCAAAGTGGATATCGTGATGTCTTCGATAGCACTTTCCAAAACTTGTTGATTTATCTCTTATTTACCGTAGCCTATTCGTAATTTGGCAGAAAGCTAAATCAACATCCTTCTTAAAGCCAAGGACTTTGCGTGTCATTTTCTTTCCAAGAGAGTCAATCCTGGTTTGAACTGGTACAGCTCGTAAACAACAGGGTAAGAAACTTGTTAGAAACCTAAGAGTTTCTAAAATAGATGTCTGGTGTCTCTGAAAGGGATAAAAGTGTTAAACCTTATAGAGATACTTTACAAGTACCAGATGCTTTTTATGATACGTTTTGGTGTCAGGCTGGTTTTCTTTCACTGTACTTAATGGTTAACAGCAATATGCATAACATTCTCAAACGATGAACTTCAGAAGTGTTTAAGTTAATATTATTAATTATTTGGTTTTTATTTATGTGTAATGGAACAATTCGGTTATTAAAAATATATACATAAGATTATTTTATTGCAGTATTATTATCGTTTACAAATATACATATATTATTATCATCATATACAACTAGACAAATAAATAAAGTTATACTCACATTTTGGGCAATATATATATACTTTCTTATATTTTATAACTGGCTGATTTTATTTTTAGTTTATTAAATGTTTGATGTTTGAATATTCGCACAAAATGATATTTTTATAGCAGCTGATATAATTTTGATCATTTCTGACATAGCTTCTGCCGGAAGGCATATTTAACGCGAAAAATAGTATGCTTAAACCGTCTGAAAGTTTGTAAAATAATGAAGACTATCTAAATGATGAGAGAGGCGATTCTAAAATTGTCACTGGGCACCAATGCATTACACGTCATCACGAAAAAATTATGTTTCTCCGTAGAACATTGCCTCTTATGCGACAAATTGTATATTTACTATATAATGTCCTTATTATATGCCCCAGGTGGAACTTGAATCCGCGATACCCTACGCCATGAATCACCTAAGTTAAACACTTTAGCAAGGGCGGCCAAACGGACTTGCTGAAATACAAAGTTTAAACGCACTTGAATAACTGTGCAAATAGAGCGTCCAATTTTTTCCCGCGATCTTGATTTCTTACGCTCTTTGGAAGTTCAAAATATCTTCCATTAAACAACTTTGCTAGTTAAAATATCATATTCAAATAATATGTTCTTTGAAGGTGGATGAAGAGAAAGTGTGTTGTTGATGTTGAGTACAGAAATGTTTTTATGGTTTTAATAGCTTAACAGAAGATTATGTAAGGAATGTAGTAAAACGTATTTTTTATTATTTTTGTTATTTTTATTATTATTATTATTATTTAAAGAAAATGGGTTAATGTTACTCAACATTTTCAAGAATAATAAAAACATTTTAAACCCTGATAGTTGGAATATTTTGCGCGTCACCATATTTTATTTTACTTTCTCTAGCACGTATGTACATAAAATGTACAAAGTAGCTGGAGGAGATATTGCATTACGCCCAAAACTCGATGCCGATATTTCACCGGAAATACACGTTACCTGGGTCCAAAAAAAAAAAACATTCTAAGAAAAAGGTCCCTGTATTTGTGTCTATGGACAACATGGCTCAAAAACAGAACACCGCTAAATACTAAACTTGGTATTTATGTTTAGTTTATTGCAAGGATGCAACACGGAGATGTTCAAGAATCTTCCCAATCCAAAATATTATTTACATGGTAACCTTTTTCAATATGTTGTTTTTCTCAAAAAATAACGCCAACGAGTTTGGTTAAAAATACCGTATTTAAAGATGTTATTTCATCACAAAAAATATATATTGTGGATTTTTTTTATTCTGGATGAATTGTATTGAATTTTCCATAACTGGTAAATTGTAAGAGATAGGCGAAAACATACTCGCAAAAATATAGATCTTGTTAAAATACATACTTTATGTCATATACGTTTTTCTTGTAGATTTAGCCGTTTTCGAGATATTCCGTGTTATAGGTTTCAATTTTAAACTACCTATGTTTTCGCAAACGACACCATGCAAAACGAATCTAACCTCAATTATTTCACAAAGCGACCAACTTTTAAAGGAATTGACTAACACTTTAGCCTAATGCATTCTCTTATTTCCCTTCTACTTACAAGGAATAATTTAATAAAGACTAACTCTACAATGTTTGTCTAAATTAGCACGATGTAGATAAAATAAAACAATTTAGAAACCCACATTTTCAAAAAATTTTCCCGGTAAAGGATAGTTTGTAGTTGGTGGATTTTCTTGAAAATCTTGGGATCGCATCCACGGAAGATACTGAACATAAATACCAAATTTGGTCTTTAACGCTCTTTTCGTGTTTGAGCTATACTCTCCAAAAAACACACTAACACACATGGACCTTTTTCTAAAAATGCCTTTTTCGGACTTAGGTAATCTCAAAACATATTCTTGGTGAAATTTTGACATAGAATTTTTGGGCGCAATACAATACCTTCTCTATCCACTGTACACATTGTACAAGCGGGATAGAGAGATTAAAAGTAGACCGTAGGATGCCTCTTTTTACTACTGTGCACAAAGTTGTAACTTCACAATTATGATGCTGATTGATATACTTAAGCCTCCTATAGCAAGTGGTACACCGATCGCTTATAGTTTGGTTTTGTCATCCATGGTTAATAGGCAACTTACGAATATACGTTACAACAGATTAATGGATATACATATATCTCCCGCGTCGCAATTGGAGTTCCCAACAGTTCTACAAACAGAGGAACTCCCTCCTTCTCTACAACCAACTATGCGCCACTCAGCTCCAAAGACACTACCTTCGCAAAGCAGGGCAGACAGCCACAGACGCCCGCCAAGATGCCGGTCCCCATGGCCGCGCTCGCCAAGGCGTCTCGCTTTGGTGCTTCGTAGCTCAGGTGATCGTGGGTTCGAGTCCCACCTTGGGCATGGGTGTTATATGCTTGTGTGTGTGTGTGTGTGTGTGTGTGTGTAAAAAAAACAGAAATTCAGTAATCATACAGCAAACAAAGTAAAACAATTAGGCAAATAAAAAGTAGGGTATACAGCGCCGGAGTCCTGATCAGACTCCGGAACTGTATTAAAAAAAAAAAAAAAAGAGAGATATACTCGTACTGGGATTGTTCTAGGAGAGAGTAGTTTTTAACACGCGTTTATTCTTAATGTTAAAACTAGCATCGCCTAAGATGTATGTATGTATATATGTATGTATGTGTGTGTGTGTGTGTGTGTATGTATGTAATTATTTTCTGCAGTTGGGTGCTACGCGGTGACAGAGTTAAGTTTACAAAATTCATTTACAACTATAATCTTATAGTTAATAATAGTAATACAAATTAATAATGGTAAATATAAATTAATGGTAGGAATATAACTAGCATACTAGGTATGCGTGGTTTTTGAAATACCTTACTACTTATTAGTATTATTCAGTATAGGTCATGAAATGCCTAACTACTTATAAGTATTATTCAGTTATGCCAATTACCGGCATAGTTATAATCTGTTACTATGAAGCCTCAATATTAATGGTTGCAGATCCTTAATTACTTCACAATATTTACTTTAATAAATTATTTAATATTCAGTTTTTTAAATAATTTCCAAACTTGTTTAAGGTCAAACGGACACTTATGATAGTATGGCGATCTACAGTACAGGTTCCAGAGAACAAAAGGACTTATGAGATATTCGTAAATGCACACTTATTTAGATAATTACTAGCTGACCCAGCGAACTTTTTTCCGCCTTAGAAGCAATAAATGAGCAGATTTTGGATTTTATTAAGTTCAATTTTTTATTAGGATAATAAATATAAATAAAAAAATCAAGTATTTTAATGATTTTTTATTGGCCATGTATTTTGGTGCATGGGTTGCACTCTTCAGTGAAGCATCTTGTGATAGACGACATTTCTTGTTTTAATTATTAGGCGCAAGAACAAATAACGCAGATGGTCTTCCGACCCCTGAACATGCCACATATAATTGACCATGGGAAAAACATGGATTTTCTAGATTCAGACCACAAACTTTCAAGGATTGGCCTTGTGATTTGTTAATGGTCTTGGCAAATGCAAGACGGATCGGAACTTGAAGTCGTTTAAACTCAAATGGCAAATCGGTTGGGATCATTGGGATCCTCGGAATGAGAACTTCCTCATCTTCGAATTTTACTTTGAGTATCGTCACGTAAATCACATTGTTCATCAATTTACTTACCACCAAACGCGTTCCATTGCACAGCTTTGGTTGGTTTATGTTTCGAAGCATGATTACTATGGAGCCAACCTTTAGTCGTAACTTGTGCGGTGGTAAGCCAGGCACATTCAAGGAGTTTAAAAATTCAATTGGATAGTTAGAGGCTCCATCTTCATTTGTTACACAGTCAATAGATTTGAATGAATGCAATGTACCAATGATCTCATTCTGAATTATGTAGTTTAAGTCATCTACATCTTTATTCTTAGCCGCTCACTCAAAATCATTATTTTTGTGGTTAGTAATGGTGTTTGGATATAATTTGTTGATGAGTTCCACTTTCGATGAGACAAAGTTACAGAAATTCTGAGGAAATGTTCTCAATGATCTCTGAGGTTTGCTCGACGATTTCGCATTGCCAACCGAGCCGTTTCACGTGTTGCCTCGCTTTGCTCTTGTGATTGAGAAGCTCGAGGTCGAGCCATACTAACGCGGCGCTCTTCACGTGCACTTTCTTATTCTTCGTCAGTCCTTTCATTCGCAATGTTTCGAATCCTCGTTTCATTACGACTTTGTCGGGAAAGATTCGATCGTCTTGGTCGCGGCATTGTTAATGATAATATCGTCACAATAAGCTAATAGAAACTCGAAACAAACACATCAACCGGCCAATTTCAAAATTTCTAATTGTCAAATTTTCAACCATACTTAACCATAGACAACATTACGTTTAGCTGTCAGTTGCGGTTTGCTATTTCGTGTCAGTTGCGCTTTGTTAAACCATGTTTAAAAAATGAACGGCTAAACTGATGTTCTGACTGATAAATTTTTCATTGTTCTGTCTGTTGGTTTTGTTATACCACGTTTTATGTCACGTCCCACGGAAACGGGATAAAAGATATCCTATGTCCGTCTCCTGGTTCTAAGCTACCTCCCCACGGATTTTCAGCCAAACCGGTTCAGCCGTTCTTGAGCTATAAATAGTGTAACTAACACGACTTTATATATATATATATATATATATATATATATATATATATATATATATATATATATATATATATATAAAGTCGTGTTAGTTAAACATACAAATTGTTGCATATATTAATATGGATTGTAATATTTACTGATTGAATCTAAAATAATATCCAAATAATAAAATTAATTTCTTGAATATCTTAAAACTCTTACTAGGTAAAAACCAAAGCAGAATTGAAACTAACTTTTTACTCATTTGCAGCCGTATTACTGAAAACAATAATATACTTCTGAGGCCATTCAAATAAAAACTCATTCTACGATCCGACAAACAAGATTTATAATGCGAAAAAGATCATTCTACTTCACGTGATTTAACCAGGGCATATTTGTATCAGTTCCGTATCAATATCACCAACCAAATAACATTTGTTAGAATTTAAAGGTGCAGCTTGTATGCAATATATCACCTTAAACCCTGCATTCATTTCAATTACCGTTTTCATTTTCATTTTTATTTCAGGTAGGATGCTTGCGGATTAGTAAATTCGTCTTGACAGCTCTACATACAGCATAGATTCAGTCACCTCCATACTTCTGAACTGTAACAGCGTGATAGCTGTGGGTAACTTTTTGATCAAATTTGCAATCAATAGTATATTTCTGTGAAGCTGTCCATTACTAGATTTTTGGCAGTTTGTATACTAGAACTGTCAGCGGTTTCTAAATAACACGAATAAGTACACTGCTAAAAAACTTACTATGGCTATAACATAACATTTGCCCAAATTTGAACAGAACAAAGATGTTATTCAAACGGTTTCCTTTCTACTGACGTGGTTCTGTGTAACGTAGTGATAGCTGTTTTGCAGTAATGGGTTACACACTACGGTGACCTTTGCTCGCGCATGTAGTGCTGCATGGTCGGGCC
This sequence comes from Hymenopus coronatus, assembly GCA_030762935.1. Taxonomy (NCBI): domain Eukaryota; kingdom Metazoa; phylum Arthropoda; class Insecta; order Mantodea; family Hymenopodidae; genus Hymenopus; species Hymenopus coronatus. Next base: position 140,130,242 of record CM060900.1, read on the forward strand.
GTTCTTACTCTGCATAAAGAACTAGGTACGAAATTCCTAGCCCTGGTCATTATGAGACGTTCTTATGGCTGTCTAGAACTGTTTGCTACTCTTTTCTATCAACGGGCTTTTCTACTGTCCCTCAAGTGCTTCACAAGGATTAGCACGAAGTTGTGGACTCCCAGCAGAGGAAATATTCTCTTGCAAATGCTGGTAAAAGAACCCTTGTTGTCTGAAAAAAAAATGCTGTCCCAGCGACCCTTTTTGTCCAACACACTATCTTGCAATTTGATCAGTCTTGCTAGTACTGGTAAGAGAACCCGTGTTGTCTTGAAAAAATGCTTTCCCAGCGGCCCTTTTTGTCCTATACACAATATTGCAATTCGATCAGTCTTGACAGTACTAGTAAGAGAACCCGTGTTGTCTTGAAACAATGCTTTCCCAGCGGCCTTTTTGTTCTATACAAAATCATGCAATCTGATCAGTCTTGTCCGCAGTGGCTGCACCTTACTCTCTTCTGCCGCGCATAGCTATTCGTACAGGACAGCGTCAACACGCGCAGTTGATTACAGCTCAGGGGAAAGAATTGTTAACCAGAACTGGAGCAGTATCAGAGTGACCCAAATATGCCTCAAGTTTCCGGGTGGTTGGCGGACAAGACCAGAACACACCACTGCGAGCAACCACTCTCCCCCAGGATGTAGGAATGGAGGGTGCGCTTTGAAGGGAGGCATTCAACTGATTCAACTAGTTGATGACGTGGCATCGATCGAAGAGCCAGCACGCAACCAGCAGTAGCCTAGCCAGTTCTATCATTTCCCTTGTTTCCCCTCCCTCTCCATTCACTTGTTTGACGTCATCAGTTGCCGGTTCGGATCAAAGCTGTTTATATCCACCGTCCTATCATAGTGCTACCACTTCAGGTGTAGGTGTCAATTTAAGTAATCAGACATTTTTATTTTCTCTAGCACGTATGTACAATGTACATAGCAGGTAGGGAAGTTATTTCATTCTTCCCAAAAATTTAATACCGAAACTTCATCGGAAGTATATAATTTGAGGGCCTCTGAATCCACAAAAAGCATTTTTAGAAACAATTTTTTTGCGTGTGTATATGTGTGTGTGTGTGTCTAAGGACAGCATAGCTCAAAAACGAAAAACTGGTTAAATACCAAACTTGGTACTTAAGGATGCCGTACAAGAATTTTCAGGAAATCCCCCCACTCCAACTTACCCTTTACAAGGAACATTTCTCGAACTGTTCTATTTTCCAAAAAATGGCTGTAATTTTTTTATTAAAATATCATATATTAAAGATGTTTATTTGAAAAACAAAATGTATGCATATCCTGCACTGATAATATCCAAATCTGATGTGTGAATATCAAATTGATCAAGAATACAATTGTACTAAGCCTTTAGTTCTTTTATGATATATTGTAATGATCTGAATAGCATTTATCGCATAATATTTTTCTTATACATGAATCAATAAGCACACAATCATACTGACAGCCAAGCGCTGAAACACATGCATAATATGTCACTGGATATATCAAGAGGAATCATTTGGAAATAGGGAAACCGTATGAAATTACCAAAGGCGAAACTAAGTATAAGACATGGTCTAAAAGCATGCCTTATATTAGATAACACATACAGATTAACTTTGCCAGGTAAATGTAGTAAAATGTTTACTAATGAAACGATGCAAACACCTTTTAACGACAAAGCTAAATGATATTTAAAGGCATAAACAATTATAAACCAGGCAAAGCACGATATCGGGTTGACTTAATTTTTCTTCTTATAAATAGAACAAGAAAATCAATAATAATAATAAAAAAAAAAAAGATGTAGAATACTAAATGAGAAATATTTAAAAGTCATATGAACATTCCGTTATCTTAAGGAAAATAGTTTTGAACATAAACTTTACGACTAGTTACCAAAGAAATTACCATTGAAATTACTTTTTACTATCGTTTAAGCAAAACAGTTAAACTAACTTTTGAGTCCGATTGGGGTTTTATTTTCATGGACTTATTGTTTGTGATTAGATATGGATATATGAAAGTCTATAGAGAGCAAAAGGAAGCCGTGGGTGCTCCCGGACATGATGAAGGATTTCAATGCATTCGAGTGAAATCACAAGATCTTATGGTATTTGAGGACATGACATTTGTGATCTAGCTATTTGAAATAAATAAATATATATATATATATGCGATGAAATAAACTTACATTATTTATTGGATCGTAACTAATCTAAACATAGCATTTGGGTAAAATAAATGAACATACAACTTAAGAAAGATTCCATAGCAGTTTGCTTATCTATATGCAATCCAAAACAATCTATAAAGTTTCAAAGTGCACATAACCGACAAAGCCGTTAATGTAGGATCTCAACATGTAGAATCTGAACGGCGAAGAGATAGACGTTATTTACAAATCTTTTATAACCCAAAACTCCTTTTAATATCACGATATTCCTGTGGGATGGTCATCCCCCACGATCAGAGTCTCTCTTCATAGCCCTCACTCCGCCGCTAGTGCTGGTCCGACAGTACAAAAATGTCGTCGTACTACACAGGCTTTACTGTGTTTGATTTTGGTTTTCTCTATGCCATACATTATTTTCTGCATCATGCAAGTCTATCCAGAACAATAAACGTGCTGTTTCATATAGTTAGATTTCACGGTTGCAGTAAAATCGATATCATGTAAATGCAGCGCCGAGACAGACAAGGTCATCTTGCCTCGTCGCTTTGCCGTATAGCACATCCCGGTTTGTAGGCTTACAGAAATCTAACCATATGAATCTCAGCACACCGTAAGTAATAGGACAGAAAAGAATCAATCTGCAGCTGGGTGTATCTTCTTATGGAAGGTTGCAAAATTGAGTATATTTAACTGTAAATACATAGTCACATGATAGTATTGCATTACGTGCATATTTACGTAAATATTGCAATTAACTATACTTTACATTATTCTGAATTCACAAAACGGAAAAAAGAATCTGATATGATACTTTCACATGACTTTCCTTACCTTCTGTCACTCATTTTTGGTTATACAAGTTATTCTTACAACATTTTATTTTCCTAACTATTCATTTTGATTGAGACATTTTATATGTGGATACAAATATAAAGGGAACAGCGCTAGAATAATGTTATAAAACTGGATACTATATGCTCGCTTTATAGTTATATAATCTTTTCATTATGTCGCGAGAAACAACTGCAAATAGACAAGTATTTAATAACAACTTGAATTGTTAATAATGGATTTTTGGAAAGGCTGATACCACAAAAAAGCCATTTGAACTAAATTGTGTGTTTTAAAGAGAGCACACATTTTGTGTACGTTTTCGTCTATCCGTTAAAGTTTACGAGTTGTACAAAATCTTATCAACTTACTTCAGAAAGAAGTGGAATTCATAAGCTATTCCAAGAAATTCAAGATATTAATTTTATTTTTCATGTGAATATCTTTAAGTTGTGAGGTTTCATCAAATCGTTACAAATACGATGTAAAACTTTTAACATTCGAGCACCTAATTTGAATCTCTTTTACTGTAAACTACGAATGCATGTAGCACAAATATTACAGGACACTAAATGGCTTCTCTTCAATAGTAAATAGGCAGAGACATTATACTTGACACAATTTGTGTGATTTGTAAATGTAAGAGCCAAATATGTATAATACAAAATGCACATTTCTAGTAAGAAGGTCTAAAGCTTCACATATCATTCCCCTGATGCCTGCGAAGCAAACGCAAGTTACACGCTGCTATCCCTTTTTTATATAAACAAATACAGGTCCGGAGTCTGGTCGGGACTCCGGCGCTGTATTCCTTTTTCTTGTTCCTGTTTTTTCCTTGTTTCGCTAAATTTCTGTAGCTACCGTTTTCTGTTTTATGAAAAATACACATTCACAAACACACAAGCATCCATGTCCAAGGCGGGACTCGAACCCACGCCTTGAATGTGTCAAAGATTGTTTTCTGATACCAATAAGTAACATACGGTAGGTATGTTTTCTGTAGCGCTTCATGTTTTAAGAACAAGCGTAACTTAACAACCTGTTGCAGTTCCCATCCATACTTTACTGCTGCTAGGGGGGGGGGGCCCCTTCCAGAGACATAATAGCATTATATAATATACTTCACCGTAAATTCAAAGTACATGTACGGCAAATTAGGAAAAGCATTATAGAGGCAGACCTTAAGTGATAGTTTCAAATTAATTCATTATAGATAAAGCTTTATTTGAATTTTTGCTCTTGCTAGTTGCATTGCAATATTTCCAGAAGAAGGTTGTATATTGTGTTTCCAGAATAAGGCTCTTGAAGTCATTTTTTAATTTGTCTAACACTGATGAACAATGCACATATTACGTGGACTAAATATTGTATTCTGCATAAAAATTTGATTCCGAGATACGATCGGAAATACTTGTTCTGAGAACCTCTGAATCCAAAAGTGATTTTTTAGAATAGCAAGCTTGGTATTTAAGTTTACTACCGTACAAGGATGCGAAACGAAAACTTTCAGGGAAAACTCTGTACTCAAAACCACCCTTCGCATGGAACGTATTTTGAATTTTTTTTATTTTCTTAAACATGACACTAATGATTATTTCTTGTGAATAGCTCCTGAGATCCCCTTTATTCTGAATACTTTTGCATAACTACAAAATTGTAAGAGATTGACAAAAACTTACTACAGAAAAATGTAGACCACGTAAAAACAATTAATTTATTTTATATATACTCTTTCTGTGGAATTAACAATTTCCAATGTATTCCCTGTTGTTGATTTCAATTTAAAAATAATATTTCGCAAACGAGAAGTTAATCCTATGTGTTTCATTCCCATGACTTTCCTTAGCCATTCTATAACAAACTATTCTTATGAAAGTTTATTCTTCTAATTCACGCTAATTAACATTAAACGTTAGCAGAAATAGTCGTATTATTAATTCCTTACAGCTATAAAGGATACACGTGAATACAATAAACTAACGGGACAGTTAAGTATTTAAAAAAACTGTCGCTATGCAATTCTCATTGAACTTAAATTCTACTTCCATGGCCAGGAGTAAAACAAAAGAGATATGAAGCGGATGAAAAGATTTTTCTTTATTCTATTGATAGTCTCTTGCTCCCCTTTGAGACACAAGACCATGTAACGTTTTAGTTTTGCTTAATATTGTATTCTAATAATATTCTATTGATAGTCTCTTGCTCCCCTTTGAGACATAAGACCATGTAACGTTTTAGTTTTGCTTAATATTGTATTCTAATAATATTCAATTGATAGTGTCTTGCTCCCCTTTGAGACACAAGACCATGTAACGTTTTAGTTTTGCTTAATACTGTATTCTAATAATATTCTATTGATAATTATAAAATAGTTTGCTGCTGTATGCAATTGAATTATCAAAATGACTAATTAGTGTGCTGAATTTAGTCTTAACGTTCTCATTTAGTCAATGTTGTCTGTGATGCATTTGTGGAACAGTAGATTTCGCGACAAGAGGGCGAAAGAGAGAGGAGGTGAGAGGGATAGAGAAATAGAGAGAGATGTATGCAGTGGGACGGGACTGGCATGGACATGCTCTAAGGTCTGTTTACGCTCTAGGAACTGCTTGTCAAAGATCTCAACAGTAACTAGCCTGAGGGCTGAAAACGCTAGACAAAGCTTTACTCGACATCCAGACAAGTAAACAAGACCGTAAATAGCCGAGTAGAAACAAACGAAACCCTCTGTCTCGGGTTTTCCTTAAGGAGCAAGTTAGCGAGAGGTGATAAAGGTTTGTCTATTTTCGATCAGCTATCACTTACTATATTTTCTGGATATCGCTGTATAATTTTGTGTTCTGCACAAAGAGGGGGAGATGAACAGAAGGTGCTGGTGGTGTTTAATGCCCGTTTTTACTGCACCACAAGCGGTGGAACTGGTAATGCATAAATGAAACTATAATTGAAAAATAAATTGGGAAGGAAACGTTCTAGATCTAAATTGACGGTACCTCTCCCGCATTTGCTGAGTTCCCACTCATAAGTTTGTGCTTTAGCGAACTCGGTCACACATGTTGTCGGAATGTGTATAGCATTATCTCAGAAACTATCCCATCAACTCGTATCACTTCTTTATTAGGGGAACGCGGTCTTCTTCGGAACAAAACATATAATAGAAAATATTGTCAAAACTCAAAAATGGAACGCATTCGTTACATTGAATATGAATACACGAGTATCTATAGATATTTTTTGACATTTCATCGTGAACGTGGTGGCATTTTAATTTTTTCAGCTTAAATTAAAAAAAATGGGATAGCTAAAAGTCGTATATATTGATCTATTGGAGAATGAAATTATACAGTGTTCACAGTTCATATTTCCCTCTGACTAGGTTGAGCTTTGTGTCAAGGAGAATAATGTTTACAAAACTTGATACACTCTGAGAATCGGGAAATAATGAAAAGCTACCCTATACATCCCAAAACACCCCGCTACCCTTATTCCTCTTTCGAAACTCTAACATACAAAACCTATCTAAACAAAACCTTGTACACTTGATATACCCAAAGAAAATTTTAGGCTACCTTACAATTCTAAAAGCTATCCCTTACACATTTTCAGTCCCTATGGAGAATTTCTCCATGATTTACACATCCGATTACAATATTGTGCAATCATAGGATATAACATTGCAAAATTATAGGTTATTCCAAAACTTAAGGAAAAATTACACATTTCAATTACCTAATACTTCTTAATTGTTAAAAAGTCCCTTACCCTATATTTTGAACACCTTAAGTAGAATTACACTGTTTTTTCTAACAGAGCTTACATTTGTGCAGTATTTGGCAAAACTAATAAGTTACGTTAAACATTTTAACAACATTTAGATTTTCAATCGGTTACCTACAATCTGCGTCCCAAACTTAGGCGTGCAAATGACCTTATTACGTCATTGCATCGGCAAGGCCGCTGGCTAATATAGTGAAAGTCAACCTGAGTAACCGAGTAGTCATATTAAGAATGGTATTTAATAATAATTCTGGAATTTCTCTTCCATAAACATACAAACGTTCGTAGTTGATAAATCTAAGACTCGTTTGACTACAGCAAACCATCATATATGTAGAATGTTCCAACGTTTTCAATGCTGTTTCAAATGTACGTAACCTCCACTAAGGCCCCTGGGAGGTCGAATTGATTCAAAAATTTGATTTTTCAATCTCTATGCAGAAATCTTGAACTTTAAAATGATATACGTATATATAAAATCATGTGGTCTGTGGTAAAATCTGGCTCTTTAAATTAACAATGATGTTGCACGACCACGCCCATTGTGTTTTTCTTTCTTCTCAATTTCCGCTAAGTTGGTGTTTTCATATTTCAGGTGCACTTTTCTTAAAAAGTATTAAACATATATACACACATAAGTTTTACTGGATATTTCTGAGAATATATTGTATATTCTACAACTTTAAGTAAGGTTTAATTTATTTTTATCATTATTGAAGAAATAAATAAAGCATAAACAGCATAAAATTTTGTGTAATTGGAATTTAAAGTAGTGCATATGTTAGCTTCCTTTGCTACCTAATGATATTTCAGTGGCATTAGAGAAAAACATAAAGTTCACAACTATATTGCATATATATACTGGATGTTTATAGATTTCGCTTAAAACGTATAGCTCTTGTAGAAAGGAATGAGTAGATCTTGTTTTAAAGAGTAACCTATGCCCAGAAAGGAACTGTTTCCGTGCTACAACTATTGAAAACAGGTATTTAATACAACCATGTTTGGTTAACTACTTCAGTTAGACGTGACTCAAAACATCATTTTTCTTTCAATGCAACTCATTATTCAAAAGTAGCAAACAAAAAGCTTAATTGTTTTTTGTTTACAGTTAAACTTACAATTTGTTATTGGCTCCCTCACAGGATGATTACCGTTCTGATCCAGCACAAACCAATAAGGAATAATACCGAAGAAAGAATATCAAACACTTTTGCTTGTTTAAGCTCACAATCAGTGAGTTTAATCAAGGATGTTGGCATATATGTCTACTATGATTCCGTATTGATATAGCGACCAACAGCTTGCTGTACATATTGTACCTATGAATGATGGTCTTTTAAAGTCGCTCAACACAAAATCTGTCTCTGCAATCTGTTGTGCAGAGACTAAAATTCCTGCCACCAGATCTTCCTCTAACTCTACAGGACTAAACTCCTCATACGACCTCTCAGGAAAAAGTCCATTGGAGATAAATTCCGTGATCATGGTGGCCCCCTAATTGAACCAATTCGGCCCATCTATCTTTGTTCAAATCGTCGGTCCCGCTGTTCCCGAACACCAAGTGAAATGTGTGGGGATGCGTTATGGGGCTGAAAACGCATGTGTGATGTTCAATCGCACACAACCAAAACCTGTTTTAGGAAGACCAAATAGATGGGACCCATTAAATTGGTAATGACATCCAGAATGCCTGCTCACATATTGATCCCAAGTCTATGTTGAGATTCCTGGACATGCATGGCATAAGGGTGTTCTTCTGCCCAAACACGGGTGTTTCGGGAATTGAGAACACCATCCCTATTGAATTGACATGAACCTGTGAAAAGAATGCGCCTTGAAAACAGGGGCTCGTTGTTGCAGAAACGACATAAAAAGGGCAAACCGTTGTGAAAAATCGGCTGGCAGTTCTGAATGAGCCCTTTGGAGGTGACATGTGTGTAGTTGTGGCTCATGTAGAATATCCCAAACGGTGTCATGAGCAGCATGGATTGCATGCGCAATGGCTCGCACATTCTTTCACGGGTTCTCATCAATGAGGTACAGAACAACCTCTTCAAAATTCGGAGATGTGTACCACAGTCTTTCCTGATGACCGTAAGGTATTCTTTCTCGAAGTCGTTGAGTAACGGTGGCGAAAATGGTATGCCTTGGTATCGAACGTTGTGAATGATTCCGATGAAGGCGACGAGCAACTCTTACATTGCCTTGAGCTTCGCCATACAGAGGCGAATTGACATCAGTAGATCCACTGATATAAACACAATATTATAGGAGACTAAACGACTCGAGAATGGGACCCGAACCAGAATAGGGAGATATGATGGAAGTCAAATGACATGCGCTGGACGTATGACCTCTCGTCGCCATTAAACGGTTATATACCAGTCAAACCGATTTGGAGTTTAGCACAGAAGCGTATGTTTTTGAATGGGGGTTCCTATTGAAGAGTATGGCCGCGCCGTGGCTAAGTGGCTGCACAGGTCCGATCCCAGCCGACCGCATGTGGGATTTTAGGTGGACAAAGCGGCGCAGGGCCGGATTTTCTCTAGGTTATCCGGTTTCCCCCGACATCACATTCCACCGGTTCTGCATCTTAATTCCATGTATTATCAGCGTCATCGCCTGCGGTGTATATGTAGTAAAAGCGGACGTTTAATACTATAAAATATTAATAAAGTAATTTACTCAATCCTCTGTATAAGTCCTAAAGGTTTATAAGGGGATTTTTGAACATCCTGTATATAACGCAGGATTTAGTTTCCATTCCATATTCTTTTATAACAGAGATGCATGTTTTATAACGTTAACGAGTAAACTAGCACAACCAGTTTGTCATATGTAAATGACAATACTAATTGGTTACACTGCATGGAATGAAATATGGTTTTGAAATTACAATTTATTCAGAAACTAAAGAAAAATTAAGTGTTCCATAAACGCGTAGCTTCTAAATAATGATATATGGGTCTAGGCATGCACGGCTGAAAACTGTAATTAATTATGCTCAAAGTTCACAGCTGCATCGCTGTAATAAAACCCTTTTTGGCGTTCATAGCTGTTAACAAAACAATCAAGCGTTGCGTTATTCTTCACTGGTCACACGGTACTGTTTGATTAGTTTAAACATATAAACATGTAGAACAACCAGAAAGCGCGAAATTTAAAGGTTCCACTTGCGAAGATAAACTCGTATGAAACCCTTACGTATGAAACAATTCTGCAACAGCTGCATGTACGAAGATGAAGCCTTGCATAGGCTGAGAGGGATATACGTGCAGCTATTTTTATTAGTAATTAACAAGGATGTAATGAGCAACATTACATCAACATTCGCTCAATTAGCCGGCTTATCACTTTACTTATTAAGAGGTATGTTTACAAGTTGTTTAGTACCTCAAAGTAGGCGTGGCTATCACGAGCTGTACGTGTTATTTTCCCCTGAGACCGCAAGTAGGAAGGCACTACTTTGAATGGACAGGCCTTGCTATATGGAATGTTGTACTGGAACTGATTTTAAATGCTTTCGGAAAAGCCAACTACCCCACACTACCTAGGTCAACATGTCACGTTCTCAGGTGTAAAAACGTGAAAACGTGGAAGAGTGATTGATTTTTGGAAAAAAACTAATAGATGAGAGAAAACATCTAACACACCAAAGTGAAACTTATTAAGATACCAGTTATCAAACTATCTGTGTCCATACTCTTAACACCTTTATATAGAAGTTTGATAAAAAAAAAGAGAATTCAAATTTCGTTGAAATTGCTGTCAAATTAAGGTTAATTCATATGGATGGTCTTCTAAATGCTTTCACTTTTAAGTAAACGGCTGCTAATAATAGTTTAAATATTATACACAGAAGTATGAACTAACTTTATAAACAGATACCAGTTCCCTCCCACAGGATGGTGACGATGACGTCCTTGCTGGGGAGGAAATACCCACATGCAATCTGTGCTCCCCGTCACAGTCAGATGCGCTACTCTACGCTAATGGGACGGACTATGAGATACCTATGTAATTAACTGAAGCTTGACAGGGGGAAATAAATACAGGCACGTGTTTAATTTATATTGCCATTAGAAGTGGGATACAGCCATGATAGAAATTAGTATTGTATTTTTAAAGAATTTTAAGTATTTGTAGACCCTCTCCTCCCTAATTATCTTTGTTACAACAGTTTGCGCGCACTAATCCCACGAAAAAGACCACCTTTTTATTCCTCGCTGACGTTTTGTACCTTCTTCTTTCTCGCATTATCCTTCTCCTTTTATAGGACTTACGTCCCCCAAGAAACGAGCTCAGGTGGTTTCGTCCGTGGCTCGCAATCGGAAGGTCGCGGCTTCGATCGCCGTGGCCGGCTTACATTATCTATGGCTTTAATGCGGGTTTCCCCGAGTCGCTAGGCAAATCGTGGGTAAATTTCTTCCATTCCCCGAATTTCCATGACATTTCCCTTGTCATGTCATTTATCCTTCATTCCGTTGGTCTCTTTTCAGAGATGGAAGTGTTGACTATGGTGCTCGGTGCGGCGTAGCAGGGAAAAGGGCTGCTTCTAGTGACTTTCTTCGTCCTTTGATTGGTTGCTGGGATGAAGCACGTCCCGGTGGGGTCGTTGGACCCAGTCTGCCCATCTGACTTTCGGTAGGGATCCTGTGATTGGTTCCAGCCACCCGGTATATCTTCTCACCTCATCCCTTCTTCCAGGGGGCGCTGCCTTGTCAGACACAGGTACAATAGCTTGCTGAGGTACCGTGCCGACTACCATCCATCCGTATCTAATTTCTACACTGCTCAGAACTTACAAGTAGCCAGTGGAGGAGCAAGCATACAGAATCATACCATAATAATCAGGTTTATGCATAGTGAGCCGAATGCTTGGTATGGCAGCGAAGAAAAAGGAAGTTAAAGAAATGGTAGGAACAGTCTTGGATGAAACTAAGCAAACTAACTTTCGCGTAGCAAAAACTTTTGGTTAAATTGGTCGGCCTCGGAGTTTGAAACCACAACCTCCGGGATGCGAGCAAAAGACGCTATTACCTGAGCCATTCCGCTTGGTCGTTGTGTATCTTCCTGTATTCTTTTAGACATTAAATTAAACATATTTTTAATGATCTTCAATTTGGCTGAAGATACTCATTACGCTTATTGTTCTAAAACGAGATTTTTAGAAAAATGCCATGTCTATCAAAATTTTTCTCGATGTCCTACTCTTTACTGGGTAACCCTTAATATTACTCCACACTAGAATGGCTAATTCTAAAGAAAAAAAAAGTGAAAAGCGAACCGTATATAAAATGTGAAAGAATGAAGATGTTGAAAGCTTTAACCTTTTAAATTCCGCATATATTTCACGAACATAGCAAAGATTTAGTTTTATGTGGAAATATTTTCGGGGGGGGGGGGTAATAGTGAAAAACGTAAAAGCTTTAATTTATAAAAACTAAACAACTATTATAGTATTAAATTCTGGACCAGGAATGTCAAAAGAGTGTAAGTTGTCTCCAGTAAGGGATGTGATTGTTTCATACTCTGGACCGTAAGTTATCTACCATACACCATGCCGATTCTATCATTGCGAGCAAATTGAGTTCAATACAATGAAGTACATGACTATTTCTCAAATTAAGGCAATACATCAGGAAAATTGGTGAAAGATTCCAATTTTGGATTTCTTTTTACATTTTTATTAAGCTTGTATGCTGTATATTGAAGCTACATTATTTATTTATTTATTTACTTAGTATGAACTATGTTTAAAGATGTTAATGGGCTCCATTAAGTAAAGCTGAATACTAAACTCCAAGTCAATTTTTCTCAGCTCTTTAACTGCACCTACTTTTCAACCGAAATACTCTGCGTATTGCCGCTTTTAATTTAAATTCTTTTGCGGCCAGGAGTGTTTTATGCAGATGATAATGATTCAAAAATTCCTGTGTGGTTATTTAGAAGACCAAATAATTATTTTCAATTAAATATTTGACATAATTTGGGTTCACAAGATTACGAAATATTATACCGTATAAAACACACTTTATAGTGCATTAACATTATTTCAATGCCTACTACACAATACTTGAATTTTGCTGGCTATTCTAAGCCCAAAAGAATATCAGACGGTTGAAATAAACAATGTAATGTCTTTAAACTGGTTTGAAATAATTTCTTGAAATATATGTTCCTTTTTCTTATCTTCTTCATATACGGTCAACATTTTAAGATAAATGAAAACTGCGAATTTGCAGCTTTTGACATATACATATACATACATTAACTCAACTTAAGATATATATTAATCTAACCAAAGTGAGAATATTGTTTGAATAATATTTAGGCTGTATTTTCCAGTATGTAACATCGTCTCAGAGAAAAGCCCCAGTCGAGCTATGGTTTATCAGATTTTCCTGCCGAGTTCGTGAAGAAGATTCAAGACAAAACGAAGGTAATTTTTCGCAGTTTCTTTTGAATGAGCTGGAAAGTATTTAACATGCACTTCGGAAGTAAGCAAGCACATCATTATCTAAGGGTGTTAATGACGCATGAAAGTAGAAAAAGGAGCGTATATGTGCAAGAGCGTAGCTAAATCTGGCGATGCCTGGAGGCATGGTATATATCTTAGCTCCTATCCAAGGATAACTTGGAGTATATTCCATAAATGAAGTTATTTTGCGATGAGGACAGTGTAAGAGCATGGTCACAAAGCGATAAATCTAAATGTACAGGTGTCTGCCATGTAAAGTAAATTACGTCCAGATTCTACGTGTATTTCTTTTCTTCACCTTTGGCATGTTCTCAACAGTGGGTCATGGATTAATAGATCCTTTGCCTGAGGATACTTCAGAGTGGAGAGCATGTGGATTGCTGCTTGAGCGGTTTAGCCTGAAAGACACACAGGATTGGTACCCAGTTGAAGTAGCCACTCAGGGCAGAGAGTGATGGCTGTGGAGCACTTAGAGAGGGTGTCAATGCGCAATTCCAGTCGATTTCGTCTCTGAAGATGTACACATGTCCCACACGTGTGACTTGATATCATTAGCACAGAACTATATCGTAGAGCGAAAGTAATCAAGGATCATTTTTATATCTTTAAGCCGATCACCGTTTCACAGAATTATTTACAACAGTAATAGAGATAGCAAACGGGAAATTCAGGCACATAATCATGTAAAATAACGTATTGGCTCCACTGCTGAATTTCAAACGGATAACACCATATCGTACTAGTTTACTTTTTATTGAACAGTGAGTACAAGCAGACCAAAATTACCATTTAAGTGGGTACGTACTTTGAAGTTTTGTTTCTCTGATGTCTGTAACCACAGTATTATTCATTATTCACTGTGAAATACACAGCAATTCTGATGTTTTGTCATCTCTATTCCAAATGTTGTATAATATTGATTGTTAAGTGAGCGTTAATGTATAATTTGGTATTCATCCTATGTAATGGAATGTATGGAATCCAGGATGAATCATTATTCATAAGCAAGGAAATCTTTTTTTTGTAACTGAGGTTAAACTTCGGTAAATAACCTTGGAAATAGTTTATTTTTACATTCCTCTGGTGATTTAAAGGTCATTTTTTCATACGGCTCAAAAGAAGCAATTCACTCGTCCAAAGTTGGGATTCCGTTTGGTTGAAGGGGTAATTGATTGGGATGGTCTCCTCAGAACTATAAATAGTTTTGGGCCAAACTGGTATTTAGGGCTGCAATAAGTTGGCTATGTACTCGGAGCATGAAACCATTCTGATCACTCAACTTGCGATGCCTATACACCGACACTGGATGAACATAACATTAAATTGCAAGATTAATTTGAAGTGCAAACTGGTTTATTATGAAGTACACCAAAAATGTATTCTCTGGTGCGGCATTATCGGTGTAGTTTTTCAAAATTTCTTGCAGGATGTCTACGTACTCGCTAGGTTGTGTTACACTTTAATGGAAGGCTTACTCAAAGTTACAGCGATAATAATGCTTAATCAGTTATACAGAGACCTACTTTTTATATCAAGTGATAGAAACCAGAATATAAAGAAGAGCATTATGCAACTTTTACGTTA
>CM060900.1:140150119-140180119 GCA_030762935.1 Hymenopus coronatus
ATATGATTTGTTTCTGTTGTATTGAGCGATTTGAGCCACTAACAGCGGATATATCGCAACTAACATAGGGGTAAAAATATTTCAAATAAAGTTAAGTGTTTTAAACTGATTTATTTTTGTATGGTACGTTTTCGTCCCTCTATCTTTTAATGTTTACCACTAATACAACATTATCGAAATTTCTTTCAACTGAAAAGAACTTTAGGGCTAATCGCAGAAAATTCAAGATATTAGTTTTGGTTGTCATGTTAATATATTTAATATTTGGTATTTTAATAAAAATCATTATAATCATTTTTAAGAAGATAGAAAATTTCGAAATATCTTCTATGCAAAGGTTAGCTTGGGTTAGGATGAATTCGTTGAAAATATTGGTGCCGCATCTTTAGAAAATACTGAACTTAAATACCAAGTTTGGCACTTAACCATTTTTCGGTTTCTTAGTTAGGTTCTTCACAAAACACAGACAGACATACACACGGAACGTTTTATGAAAATGCTTTTTACGGATACGGGAATCTCAAAACCTGTATTATCGGTGAAACTCAGTATCGATTTATCTGTGGAATACAATACTTCCTCTAGAAACTACAGGTAGTAGAGAAAGTAGCAAGTAAAAAATAATTGCCTTGATAAGGCAAATTGAGTTGTTTAACTATAAAACATTTAGCAAGTCAATTTATAATCTCTAACATTAATTGAATTCTTTTTCCTTCTTTTCTTTCTTACTTTATTTTTTCTTTTTTCCTTCTTTTCATCTTTTTTGAGCTTCTTGGATTTCTACCCTGCCCTCATTATTTTGTCTTAGCTTTTCTTCATGGTCTTCCTGTGCATGTAAGTCAAATAAGTTCTGCAATACAAATTAAAAGTCATACCAACACAGTGCTCTGTAGATTCTTCAGAGCGGTAAACTTCTTTGCATTATTTTGTAAATATGTTCAGAGGTTTAATTATGTAACACATGTTATTAAAACTGTTTTCTTAAAATGTTCTAATGTGTAGTTTTTCAAATAATGCAATTAAGTATAATTCTTGGCTATGTTAGCCATATAACAGATAAGCATTAAAATTGCTCCCTTGGGACAAAGAATGGGAGAGCTACATATTCAAATAGCTTTTGTGCCATGACTATACTTCGAACACAGTTGCGAGAGCACTCATTCACTCTAAGCAAGCGATACGTACATATACAGCCTATCCTGAAGGTGCGAAGTCCAATAGAGAATTGATAAAATCAGAAAACATATTGGGATACTTTGCAATAGTTTTCTACGAATATAAATCTCATATTCAACACATTATTGCATTTGCCACAGGGAATATTTAATATTTCGTTCATGTTACTTATCCTTTGTAATGAAATATATGTTTACTACAGAACTGTATACTTACTTATGTGCCCACCTCAAGCTCAGCAGTGCACGGGACTTCTGACTCTTCCCTTTCCGCTCGCTTGTCAACAACATACCAGTATACTAGGAGTTAACTTAACCTAAAGTCATGTTCAAAGCCTAGTTAAATGAAACTGAATAGCTTTTTTGCGCGGTAGAAATACACGATGACTTGACAGCGTTTTAAGATAGACAGACAGGTAAATAACTAAGAACGGTCATGCTTTATTTTCTGAAAATGCATCTGCCGTCAATACTGTCATATCTCGTACTTCCTGTAAACTATTTCAATATATAAAGTTCATACATAAAACTTGCGAACGATACTACAAAATACCAAAGACCATAGCAGTAATAGAAGAGGTGTCAGAAAAAAATCAAGAAAAAACCTCCAGGAGTTTGTACTCAGAGTATAAAGAATAAATGGCAAAACAATATACCGGAAAAGAACAGTTCAAGAATTTGCAACATACTAAAGGATACAAAATAATGAGACGACGGCATAGCATACCTGGCATATGCACCTGTGACGTTGAAAAAAGCTTTTAGTAGCTATAAACCTGTTTCAGTGATCAACACCGACGTTTGAGATTAGATAATTTAGAGATATGTAAAACAGTGTAATGCAATTCGGCTTATGATGATCCTGAGGCTATTGATGAATTACAAAATCAAGTTTCTTCTTCTAGTTTAACTAATGTTTCAAAATATATCTCATATCTGAATATGACCATCTGCTAGACCTTAACGAGGGGTATCATTTCTCATTTTTAGAAATGATTTGTTTACGTTGGAAGTCAACACAGACACTGGGCACACAACTACTGTGTAACTATGTACACGCAACCTGACGACAAACCGCACAAACCTCTCACCTTTGGTGGCAACGATGTTATCAAATAACCAAGAGTTAAGCTTAGAAATATCAAACTAATTGTATTAAATCTAGATATGTATAGTAATATTTAAGAACGAGATCGTCTTAAACTTGCAGTGCACTTTTTTTTTTCAAGTAATGGAGTTTAACATTTTTAAAAGTATTTACATACTCGTAAATAACATTTCAATTGTTATTGCTCTAAAACTGGATACTAGTGTGTGACATTTCACTTATCCTGTATTTTTACCCTTTATGGAAGCAATCGGTTTGTGAGTATCTTTAAAGTTTACTGAATTTGATCCACTTTTCACCTAGTACATTGACTGGGTACGTACAACAAGAAAATAATCAGTTTTCAACGTTATCCTACTCTCAGAAAAATCCATGTAGGAATATTGGGTAAGAATGCTCCTGGGCATTCTCGATCTTCTTTGTTTTGTAGCAAACTGTTTTGTAGACCAAGTTTTCCTCTTCATGAACAGCTTCAATGTCTCTGTGGCAGTTATTGGAGTCATAATAATCGGTACCTTCAACCTTTAAACTGATTTCTGCGTTTGTATATTTAATTCATGTAGGTATATGAGAATATGATGCGTTTAGAAGTGTTAGCATATATTCTTCCGCGGTTTTAATAAGTAAGACTTAGAACTTGAGACCCGGAGTGGCCTGCGATCAACTAGTGCTAGACACAACGTAAACAAAGGTAGCAAACGCTAATGAGGGACCATCAACCACTTTTGAAACTGATTTATACACCGTTTATACGAGCGGCGTTCAATATGTCCTTAGAAAATCCAAGAAAATTACACTTGTAGTATCAAAAAATGTTTGTATTTAGTAACCATCGTTCTTTATTGGATTGCAGTTAAAGTTTCAGCTATATTTATCACGTGATTTCATTGTCACAGGCGATTGAATCAACAATCTTGTGCTTATTTAGAAATATTAAAAAAAAGATTTTCGTTTGGTGGTTAAACACTTCCATTTAAAAGGTTTAACACCGAAAGAGATGAAAGCCGAGTTGGATGAAGTTCATGGCATATTTGATTCTACGTTTGCAACAATTTACTATTGGATAAATGAATTTAAATGTGGCTCTACATCCGCAAATGATGAGCATCGTTCTGGACGTCCAGTAGAAGTGACCCGCTGAAATGATTGATAAACTGCAGGATATAGTTTTGAGTCATCAGCGAATCAAAGTCCACGAAATAGCAGAGACCACAGGATTATCACAAAGTATAGTGTTCTCAATTTTGCACCAAAAGTTATGTCTGACAAAGGTCTCGGCAAGATAGGTACCGAGTTACCTCTCAATGGAAAATAAACGCAATCGCGTGATCGATTCGGAAGCTGGTTTGGCACTTTTCTGTTGCAATCCTTGACGAGTTTCTGCGTCGATACATAATTGAGGACGAAACATGGATACACTACTATACTCTAGAGACAAAAGTATAGTCGAAACAGTGGGGTTTTAAAGAAGAATCAGCTCCGAAGAAGGCAAATTTGGTGAAATCTGCAGACAAGGAGCTGGCCTCGGTTTTTGGGATGCACGTGGAATCATCCACATTGATTACTTGTCGAAAGGAAGAACGATAAATGGAGTGTATTGTGCACCATTATTGCACAGGTTCAACGAAGCAATCAAGAAAAAACTCCCTCATTTGGCAAAGAAAAGGATTCTCTTTTTCAAGACAATGCAAGGGTGTACACAGTTTCGATGGCAAAAATTGTAGAATTAGGATCCGAATTATACAATATCCATCGTATTCACTAGATTTGACCACCAGAGACTTTTTTTTTTTATTTCCAAACTTGAAAAACTGACTCGGCGGAAAATGATTCACATCTATTGAAGAGGTCATTTCACAAACAGATGCCTATTTTGAGGACCTTCCGAAATTCTACTGTTTGGGAGGCTTAGAACAGTTGGAGAACCGCTGGGCAAAGTGAATACAGCTAAAAGGAGATTATGTTAAAAATAAAAAAGCTCATTTGTTTTTCTTTCTCTTTCTAAAGAGTGATCTAACCCCCTTCGTATAGGCATAACAGAATCTAATATTCGAGGGTTTTACATATTTCAGTATGCTCTTATATATGTTTATGCTGGAATTATTTGCACGTTTAACTTCCAGATTCATAATAAATTTAATGAATGTACTTCGTGTATTCGTCATCTCCTGAGCGCGGTGGTAGCGTTGCTGCTTGCCTAGCGGGAGACCTGGATTCGATTCCCAGTACCGGCGTGGGGAGTTTTCTCCCGCCGGGAGACCTGGACCGGGGCGCACTGAGCCTCGTGAGGTCCTTGGGGGCCAATTGAGGAGCTACTTAATGGAGAAGTAGCGGCTCCAGGTCATGAGGACCACATTAACCGACCGAGGCGCTGACCACGTCTCACTCCCAATACTGCACCCCATCCATGACGTCTGTTATGGACCGATACGGGGGACGCAGCGGCCAGGCGGTAGGCCAAGATTCCTTGTCAGTTGTCGTGCCATTAAGTTATTATTATATCGTGTATTACATTATTATCCTTGTGAGGCGCCCAGAAATTCAACAGCGAACAGCTCGATGACAGCCAGAGTCCGCGCCTTGTCCAACTCTCTCGCCCGACAGTCCACAGCAGTGTGTCCTGCCAGCCGTTCAAACTAGCTTCAGTCAGCTTGGACGCTGATGAGCTTCGCCCGCACGTCTTTTCCTCTCTGCTACTATGCACGACAATATAACATTCGAGGGCTTTACATATTCAATGTGCTCCTTCGCATTATGTATAAATAGGTTTGAAGTTGTCTTACTATTGCTTGGTGATCCCTTGTAAATGTACTCAGGTCGGTACCTCTGTTGAGCTGGGAGATGTTTGTTCGTATTGGTTATCTGCCTCTTAGCTACACCAGGTCTCAATTTCCGAGCTTAGTGATAAGATAAAGATGGATATGCAGGCAGTATAAAATACCATACATTGTTGTGCTACAACTATTCACAGAAAACAGGTTATAGAATTCGCGAAGGACTTAACTAGTAACAAAACGAAAAGAAAGAAAGAAAAAAACGTATAATAAGCTATTGTGTTGCATTCAGTCTTCGTTAACTAACGTTTTCTATCTCCTTCAAAATGCGTTTTCTTTCCAGAATCGGAGGCGAAGAACACGAAGATGGAAACATTATATCGTTAACTGTAAAATGTTTACTCTATTAACTTTTGTGACAGTAACTACATTTCCAGTTTCAAGTATTCTGCATCATTGGCACAAATTTTCTGTTTGATAAAGTAATCCAAATAAATTAGTGTCCTATTTAAACGCTAAGTGGATTTTCATTTTATCACCATCTCGAGTTCGTTCGTCTTAGATAGGGTATGCTTAGTTACAATATTTTATCAAAGCTTATTCCTGTGGCCATTAAATGAAAATGAACGTGTTTAAGTAAGAACATATAGTTTTGTCTGTATTTTCATGAGCGGTATCATTTATTATGCTGAAATTGCATCACTGATTTGGTGTCCTTCTCAGAACTAGAGTGGCAGGATTACAATCAAGACATTGAATGCTTTGGTTTAGTTTATTATGTTCAACCTTTATTGGATCAAGTTACAAAAACGCACTGGGGTGTACCAATCATTATTCTTTAATGGAAGTCTTTCTATTATTTAGTGACACCAAAAAAATACGTACACTGACGTCAAAAAGTGGCCCATCCACTTAGTTAATATTCATAATCTCCCCCCCCCCACCCGTTTCCACTTTCTGTTAACTAACCTTGTCTCCACCCAGTCGGTAGAGATTTCCTTTGTGACTGGCTTGAAAAACAATTCAGGGATATAATCCGAACAATTCAGGGACCGAATCACTAAACGATGGTACTCGCCTTTATGAATTGAGTTTAGTTACGGCTGGTGCACAATGAAACACTAAAAAAAAAAAAAAAAAAAAAAAAAATAACATATTACTGCTTTTAGTGAAAGCAATGAAGAATTATTTTCATGTGCCGTAAAACAGTACGAATGTTACTACATTTATATTATAGCTTTCATTATCTACAAACGTTTAAAGTTGCTGTCCTCATCGAACGCTTGAAAGAACACTGTAGTGTAGCGTGAAAATACAAGATTTAACTGTATAGAAATAAGAAGGAAAAAGTTCTGAAGTTTGCTCTTAACGTATATCCTTTTTACCTTCTCTGCAAGGTACTTATATGGCACTCAAAGAAAGTATTGCATTTCATCTAAAACTCGATACCAAGTTTTAAGTCCCCTGAAAAAATAGCAATATTTTTAGAAAAAGGCCCGAGTGGTGTGCATGTGTTTGTGTGCTTCTGAAGAGCATAACGCAAAAAAGAAAAACCTGTTAAATACAAAGCTTGGCATTATATTACATCATTTGGAACATGAAGGTTTTCAGGATCTTTTCGCAACCCAAAGCTGCTATTTACTTGGAACATTTTTCGACAATTTTGATTTTCTCAAAAGTGGCTGTAACGATCTCGATGGAAATGCCACATATATAACACAGTTTTATGACAAGCAAAATTTATATCTCGAATTTTCTTGGAATGACATCTGAAGTTCTGTTCACCCTGAATGACTTTTGCGTAACTGATAAACCGTAAGAGACAGAAACTGACTACACAGAAAAACTAAATATCATTAAAGAACAACATGCCAACACTTTTTTGTGGGGTTCACCGTTTCCGAAATGTGCCTTATGTAAGGGTATTTTTTTAAAATGGTTATATTTTCTCAAATGCATAGTCGTTATCCCTCTTCCTCTCCTCGTTGAGCAAACAGTACGAACTCCAAAGATCTCATAGCGACCAGCTCTTAAGGGATTTTTAATCACTTGAGCCTACTATATTCCCCTAGTACCTATAAGGAAATCTGCAGTAAAATTATTTCCTCAAAAATTTATTTTGATTTACTTGAAGCAGATAGAAGAATCACCTGTATATTATTATTATTATTATTATTATTATTATTACTATTATTAATTATAATGTTATTATAATAATTAAGTATTATTATTTAATAATCTTTATATTACATATTAATAATAATTATTATTTATTAATTATAATAACTAATTATTATTATTTAATAATAATAATGATAATAATAATAATAATAACAATAATAATAATAATAATAAAAACCATATGAATGTAGCGTATAAGGGGTTTTATATTACCTTTTATTTTAGCGTGAAAATTTATCGAGTCTTTACGGTAATCTACTTGTTTAGATATGGTTAACTAGCCTGTAATGTTACCCTGAGATATAGTTCGGCTATATTTTACGGGAGATACGATATCTAACCAATCCGTTGGCTAGAATTCTGCTCGAGGAACAGAGGATTTCACGCTGCAGAGGGTGGACTAGCTTTATCAGTACTAATATAAACAATTTTGTTGCATTATAAGCCACTTTTTTGCTCGCTAGGGTAACTGCTATAACAGAAGCATAGGTGTTCCAGAACAATGCGACAGGTCGTCTTCTATTTACATTACGTAGTGGGAATTTATAAGTAAATCATCCCTGTGTAGATATTTCTGCAGATGCAACAGCTCACCAAGACGAACTACTGTATCATTTGGGTTCTGCTGAGCCTCAGAAGATTTCCAGTTACCAGCCATGGAAGCTCAACATTATTCTTTTGCTGTACTTATTCACTTCTGCTCTGATACAGTGTACTTAATGTTCTATGTAAAATACACATATATGGATATTTTAAAGAAACTTGATCTTTTAATGGAGCTGTGCAATAAAACTGGAGGCAACACGCATCATCCAGCTATTTCATCAGGTACCTATCAAGTTGTCTTTAAGTAAGATATTCATAGGTTGACGTATAACCATTTATCAATCAGGCAATATACGAGGCGTGTCCGGAAATCACCTAATACATGTTTGAAAAAAATATAACATATTGGTTTTCACAACAACATTTATTTTATATGAAAGGGCATCTCTTGTACTATTTTGAAATAGTTGTCACCATTTCAGACATTTTTCAAAGCTGGGAGTCAAACCTTTTTATGCCCTCTTCAAAGAAAGCTGCAGCTAATGAAGACAGCCACTACGTGTGGAAACATGTCGCGAAGCATCTTTATTGTGAACCATCTGTTTTCACGAATTTACCTAATTCGCTTGTAATTCAAAGCATCAGTGACAGCAGAAGGCTATCCGCTCCGTGCACCGTCATGAACATTGGGTCGTCCTTAATCAAATTGCCCCATTTTCTCACCATTCCATTAGGCGTTGCATTTTCACCGTAAACTTCTACAGTTTCAAGTAAATTTCAGCTGGTTTAAAATTTCTTGCGTTCAAAAACCATATTACGGAACCCACTTCACAGTCGGCGAGATCGGAAAGTGTCTTAAACATTTTGAACGATCACTAAGAACTGTAATCACAACACGATCCGGCTGTAGAGACGTCAGTGGATAGACAATGAGCCAATGAGACGAGCGCGCATGCGTGGAACTGTGACACTAGCAACTGTGATGGTAGAATGAAAAGGTTCTTATTTTCCGGACACAGCTCATATTAATGAGGAGAAAAATATTTTCAACCATATAAATTAGCGTTTAAACGTTAATTTGAGGCTGGACGTTTGAGAAAAGGGACTCGAAGAGAAGTACTGCACATTATTCACAACTTTCACTAAGATGGGGCTATTTACAAAACAGTATTGTCGAAATCTATGATACAGACTTCCTAGAGGTGACAGCAATACAAAACCTTGCCGCGGAATTTGAAAATCAAATGAACACACATTATAATAGAGATATTTTACGTAGTGGACATCCATTCTTAGTTTCTCTACAATATACCACATACATAATGGGCAGGGAAAATATTGTATTTCAACGAAATATTCAATGTCGAGGTTTCATCGCAAATATAAATTTTGAAACCACCTGAATAAAAAATCAGCTTAATGAAATGTCCTGGTGTCCGTTTATCTATGAATAGCATAACGCAGAAACGAAAAATCAATTAACTACCAAAGTTGGTATCAAGTTCAGCATCTTTCAAGAATGCGATATGAAAATTTTTGCATCCAAATTTTTACATGGAAACTGGGATTTTCTTAAAAAAGGGCTCTAATAATTTTAATTAAAACATATACGTTTAAAATAATTTCATCACTAAAAATGAGAAGTTTGTGCAGTTTGTTGTCAGGTTGTGTAAACGTAGACGTTATAAGCTGTACACCCGGTGTCTGTATTAACTTCCGACGTAAACAAACCACGTCAAACGTACAATTTGAAAAGGTGAAATGCAGGTCAGCGCCTGCCGTTTATACGGTCCTCTTGACCTGAAGCCACTACTTCTCCATCAAGTAGCTCCTCAATTGGCCCCCAAGGACCTCACGAGGCTGAGTACACCCCGGGCCAGGACTCCGGGGGGAAAAATCCCCACGCCGATACTGGGAATTGAACACAAGTCTCCCGCTTGTCAAGCATTAATGCTACCACCACGCTATATTCCCTTATTCCCAATGTAATTATAAGGAATTGAGTAATAAGACCACTTCTGCTAATGTTTGAGTAGCATGGCATATATAAAAGAATAACCCTTAGGAGGAACAGGTTGTTGTAGAATAGGTAGAAAAATTCATGTGAATGGTACACATCAGATTTTTATAATTCTGAAATGCAGTTCTTTCTAAAGTGACTATTTCAGATTTATTTAAAGTTTGTTTTTTAATAACAAGACTAGGCTCATTGCATTTTGTATGGAGACCTTGAATATGGCGATGATGTAATGATACTATGATGACATGATGACGATTATATTTTCGTTTGGATACTTTTTCCATCATTTTTGCTCGGGCCAGTCGTACAACAGGGCGCGCATCACTGGCAGTGCTTCATTAAAAGTGTCACATACTGGATCTGCAACTTTCAGTGCTATAAAAGAAGGTATATGATAGCTGTAGTGGTTCATTATAAATATGTAACAGGCGGTGATACTTGTGAAACATAACTTACGTAACACATAAGCAGCTTCTCTGAAAGCCTTTTGTCTGATGCTCTATTCATCCACATCCAGTTTCCTTCTTCAACACACGCAGCGTTTCTGTTCAATAGAAGGGAGTCCAATGTAAACATTGTGTGACATTTTGGAGAAAATTAATTAATCAGCCTTTCCCTAGCAAACACTTACGCCTTTACCAACTTAATGAAAAGCATGCAACTTAAAGGTTTGCAGCCGCAAGAGCTGCAAGAGTTGAAGCTTGCCAACGTAGTCACTAAGCAATACGTTATGTAAACATAGGATTCATAGATTTCTCACAGCTTTCCAGAGAACATAATTGA
The DNA here is from genome assembly GCA_030762935.1 of Hymenopus coronatus. Taxonomy (NCBI): domain Eukaryota; kingdom Metazoa; phylum Arthropoda; class Insecta; order Mantodea; family Hymenopodidae; genus Hymenopus; species Hymenopus coronatus. Next base: position 140,160,707 of record CM060900.1, read on the forward strand.
TAAAATACGACACGCTATCAGTATTTAATATTGAATTTGTTCATTCAGGGTGTACACTTGCGTGCATTAAATGACATATTTCCCTAGGTCACAATTGATTTTTCCTCCCTTGAGTCTCCACCCAGACGGTATTGGTTGTTTAAATGTCTATGTCTGGGTTGAAGAGCAACTCAGATACGCAAAAGACATAAAAAAAAAAGAACGATGTTATAATCGATGTGAAATGAAGGGGCGGTTTGAATACCATCTCTATGAAGCAGTCTAACTACGATTCGCACACAAGCAAAGGTTAAACCAGTTACAACACAATTCAGCATTGAGAGGGAAGGAGCAAAGAATTGTTTGTACGTGTCGTTAAATTGGACGACAAGCTGCGATATTTGTATGAGAGTTTTTATCAGCTCCTTGAGACGAAGGTTAAAGTTATTCGCACTGTCGCACGGTAATAACCAAACTGATATTAAGAAAGTACTAGTGTAGCAAGGTTTAAGGGGAAATGTTACCCTTCGGCAGAGCGGCCATATTGGGGGAGGTAAAGTACTCCAATGCATTGGCTAGAATTATATTCGAAGAACAGAGCAGGCTACGCTGCCAGAGAGAGAGAGAGAGAGAGAGAGAGAGAGAGAGAGAGAGAGAGAGAGAGAGAGACAGAGAGAGAGAGAGAGATATTTAGGTTGTCTGTATCAACATAAATAGCTGTGTTCTGTTATGGGTCACATTTTACATACGTCCGTATAGTGAAATCTTGCTACTAATTCTGCTATATTCAAGCGCTTCAGCAAAATTATGTTGGCCAAGAACCTGAATTTTAGGCAAAATATATGCTGACAGGCTAGCAATTAACAGACCTAGGCAAAGTGCTTCCATAAAAATAAAATGAAAGTATTGAATATTGACAGATGTAACTAGATGAAGGTAAAAGTGGCTCAACACTCTCTAAGCCTTGCAGCAATTGGACTCTCAGACAAATGCGCCACTTTCTGATTCTACGTTACATGTGTAACATAGAATAAAGATTAATATATTTTATCAAGCCTTTGCCACACTTGGGATTAAGTATTACAAATTGGAGACATATTTAGGTGTTGTGTTATTAAAATAAACTGAAACTTTGAAGATTCTGCTGCTACTCCATTTGCAGATATTTTCCCTGGCCATGAGTTCGATAATTCCTTTTGAAACCAACGCAATGAAACATGTGGGAAAACGCCAGAAAATGTCTTCTGTTGTTTCTGTATATTAATAATGAAAATTTTCTCCCCACAGGGGGAAAATATTTTCTAGAGTCACTGTATATTTCCTTACTTCTAAGATTTCATTGGTTTGAAGATTCTTCAGCAGCATTTGACGCGCCCTGTAGTAAACAGTATATTACCTTACTGAATCCATATGTTAGCCCAATTCACCTTATTAGGTACACTTTACCATAAGGAAAACAAAGTTGAACGCAAATATCAGCATAGTTAGCTGCTATATCTAGTTTCTTTCTGTCTCCCCTCTTCTGCACACGTACGATACGGGTAATTGAGCACATTTCTTCGCACTCATATGCAGAACAAACCTCTTTCCAGAGTTGTATGCATATTTGCCGAATGAGTGTATTGAGCTGCCGATTATTACTGGCCACATACAATGTGCTCCATTTAGCCACGCCTAAAGATTGTAAACATGCCATATGCATACTTGAGTAAATGAAATTAGGAGGCAACTTAGAGGTTATTTTTTGCATCGATACCTCGTTACCGAGACTTCTGTTCGATACTACAGTGTGTTTAGTTGCAAACTAGTTCATTGATTTCTAATTTATGAAGAGTTTCTAAAGACATATTTTGTCTCGTGTTACGAAGTTATTTTGATACCAAGAAACATTTAAATTACTGCAGTTGAGATTGCAAGTTTGACCCACTTTATAATTTTGCCCTTTAAAATCTATCGCACAATAGTCAGATTAACTTCTCAAAAGTTTCATTCTCTTTGAGAAGTTGTAAAATGGATGCTGTGAATTAAACTCATGCGGCTCTTTGGAGTTAAGTTTGTATAAATGAAAAGCAAGTCTAAGTGAGGATCCTAGTTCCATTATGCTTTATTGACGAACAAAACCATTTAGTGGCTGTAGGCATTCAGCATGTTCAGATAACAGCTTGTTTGTGCTCTGTTGCTTAGATACTGCTCGCTCAATATTCTGTGTTCTATTATGAATACAGGTCTACCTACCACTGGTGGCATGCAGTGCAGTTTTCCTTATCAGTATGTCTACCCTATTTTACATTATAAGTTTTGAAGTGATCATTGCATTTATGCAAAATAAAGCAAGCTCAGTGCTAGTACATTCGAGGTATTAATGCACTGCTAAAATTAACAATAGATCAAACATAAGGAGGAAAGAAGGAAACATAAGGAGGAGGTAGTCTTCATAACTGAAAATGTTATATACGAAATAATGTGCCAGCAATTATTCCACGCTGGCATTCTGTGCTCTGTTAAGGTAACGAATAAGTAAACTTAACAAAAATTGTGATAAATTAAGTAAAAAAATGTTTTCTAATTAAATAATATGAAGTCTAAACCTTCAGCAAACATGTTTTTCTCACTTACCGAATTTAAGCAGCCAATTAACTGAAGCTTTAAATGAACAGCAGCTTGCTTATTAATAGGCACGCCAAAGTTTACACCTTGTTTTCTGGTAAACGTTTTTCCAGCACCTTTCCAACTCAAACTGCTCCGCACGATACAACTTTTATTTAATTGGTTTCAACATTTTTGTATGGCCTCTGAAGAAAACGACGCCTTTTAAAATACTGCTTCATTTGTGTTCTTAAATTATGAACTTTTGAAAAGCCAAGACTTTTTGAAGATGTAACAATTTTCAACAATAATTAGCTATTAATATAAAATATAATATAGTATATATGATTTAAAACTCACTTACTCTAAAATGTGAATGTTTTGTATGAACAACTCTAAAGAATACATCGTTGGAAGCAAGATCGCTGATGACCTTGTAGTTGAGGGCCCTTAAACACTAACCACCATCATCATCATCATCGTTGGAAGCATTTTTATAAGAACAATGAATTTACACAATTAAAGGTAGTCTTTAAAAAATCAACTCTGAATTTTGAAACATGCAAAAACATTACTGTTATTCTATATAATAACTGGAATAAATGTCTATGATGTATCTTATATACCGTAGATTTTCCAATTTTCACATCATTATCTCATTCGTATTTGCAGCTATAAAATAACCTAAAACTTAAATTTCTTCATGTAAAATTTTGAAACCGAATCCCTAACTATTCCTCTTTTACTTGCTAATGTATTTTATTGACTTCTAGCACGTCAAATAGATGCAAACAGCATGAAAATAAAAGTATAAAATAAAATGCACTTAGACCACTTCTCAGGATGACAGATGACGAATGAAAATATCTTAATTCGGCGAATATGGGTAACCAAGGAGATACTGAACATTAATACTTGGTTTCCTGAGAATTTCTGGGACTGTCGCGTATTCATTTACATTTATACTACTTTACAAGATAGGCTAGTGTAAATTTGGGCTAAGTTACTGGAAAAGTTTGGACTCAAGAGCGAAGTGAAAGAACTCCAGAAGCATTGTAATACTGCAAGCTGCAGTCAAATTTTCCATGAGCATGCAACAGATAAACTAGTGAATAATGAAATTCGAGCTTTGAATAACCGGATCACCTATAAAGATGCCAAGCACCGTCCTTGGCGAAACCTCGGGAACTTCAAGACCCAGTGGACCACGGCCAACAAGCCCGGAAAATAGTTTCATTATTCAAGATGCCGACCGAGAAAGCCTTAGTTTATACAGACAAACTAGTCTTTATTTGAAAACAATATCTAAATCTCAAAGGTGGTTATCATTCGTTATAAGTACTTAACACATTTAAGACCGAACGAGATGGTTTCTTGATAACGTTCGTGGCGTGCATTCAAGCGACCTGGGGCTCAAAGCCCACAGCCCTTGTCCTCCCTCTGGGGTTTTATCCAAGTTTTCCTTGGTTCTCAAAACTGCCAAATGCCGAAGAGGTACCTTAAGCATAGGAGCACTTCCTTCCCACACTTCATCTTACAGCAGAAATCACAGGTGTCCATAGCCTCTGACCCTTCAAAGAGAGATACAAGTAAATGCTGACAATACTGTATTTTTTCACTGACCTGTGTATTATATTTGTATATATCCACACTATATATATTAAAATCTTTACCTCTTTATGAATTATTTTTACTTTTTGCTGATGATACCAGTATTTTTTATGAAGGAGAGACATTTGAGGATTTATACAGAAATTAGAATGCCGATATAAATATTTTATCTGAATGGTTAGAGCAAACAAATTAACTTTAAATATTAAAAAACAAAAACATTATTGTTTCATAAAACTAACAGCTATTTATACTTACAATCAGTTATATTTTAACGGTAGTCCCATTAGTACATACAAAACTCTTAGTTTTGAATAGAAATGAAGCTATAATTGAAAAATACGTCTAAAGTCAGAATATATGTAACGGATTTGGTCCTATTTTAGGGATAATTGTTGGGCTTAAAGAGCTTTTACCAACATTATTATTATTATTATTATTATTATTATTATTATTATTGTTATTGTTATAACTAACATCACTATTATTATTGTTATTATTCTTATTCTTAATATTCTTATTATTGTTGTTGTTATTATTAATATTATTAGTATCATCACTATTATTATTGTTATTATTATTATTATTATTATTATTATTGCTGTTGTTTGTTAGTTTCACTATTATTATACTTGGAAAGGGCTTATTTGTGTTCTTGTTCTGTACATACCTCCCTAACATTTTTGTGCTTTCTTACTTAATTTTTGTGATATTTTCTTTGTTGTGTAATTATGTATGATTTGTGATTTTTAACATCTCAATTTGTATAATCCCTTTAAATTGAGCTTTGCCCCTTGGGCTATTCTAATAAATACATTAAATAAATAGTAAATAAATAAATAAATAAATGTTTCATGTCCATATGTTGTTTATATTTCTCACTTCCCTTAACTGATTTTTGAGTTCGTCAACAGTCTACTCACTTGTCAATGCTGGCTGTTAAGTTTCCGAGGTGCTAAAACTCACGCCAGGCTTGCCAACGTCACTGCCGGCCTCACGCTCACTTCCGCACTGGCAGAGGTGGGTTATGATCGAACCGACATGAGGTTGACTTTCTTCTCTATCGCAGCTCCTCTCCTTTTTGACGGTGCTTAGGAAAGTGGGCAACGTCCCACACTAATAACTATAACTCCATGGCACGACAGCTCACGGGGAACCTTGGCCTACCGCCCGGCCGCTGCGTCCCCCATCTCGGTCCATTACAGACGTCATGGATGGAGTGCAGAATTGGAGGTTGAGACGTGGTCAGCGCCTCGAGCCCTACTTCTCCATCAAGTAGCTCCTCAATTGGTCCCCCAGGGACCTTACGAGGCTGAGTGCCAGGTCTCCCAGCGGGGGAAAAATCCCCACGCCGGTACTGGGGATCGAACCCAGGTCTCCCGCTTGGTAAGCAGCTGCGCTACCACCGCGCTAAGGAGACGACCACCGGTCCTACACTCTGGACCTAAATTCGCACCTCCATGGATACGATTCAACCCGGGCGCAATCCGTGGTCAACAATCAGAGTGCCACTCTCTATCCTAGCGTCACAACGCAGGCCAGGTCAAGGGATGATTCCAGTGCCAAATGTCTCAAATGGTCACTCATCCAAGTACTCATCACACCTAATGCTATTTAACTTTGGTGAGGGGACGAGAAATGATGATTTTAGCTGTCAGCACCAGCTGTATAGAACAATTTTCGAAAAGTTCCACCACCCTGACTGCCTTTACGTGGAAAATCTTTTAAAGATTTGACGGCTTCCTCAAAAACGGCTTCAACGGTTTTGAATATTTTGTGAATAACCAATAAAATTTAAAAATGGCTTCTATACCCACTAATAAACGATAGAAAGTCGAGAATCTCATGTGAATGTAACACATTAGGTTATTACCATGCGATTTTTTCTAACTTCCTCGAATCATATTTCGTTTCTAATGCGCAACAATTGCAATGATCTAGAACGGGATATTGCAATGCTACTAGGCTGAGTCAGAGTACTTGGGCATGCGCAAGAACAGACCTCTGAGCCAGCTGAAGGGTGAGCGTGACAGCCAATACGTTACCGGGCGGAGGTCAAAATAAAAGTGTCTGCGCTTTCTTTCCTTCATTAGAGCACTTTATTCAGCCCTGACGACAGCATACACTCAATTCTAAGCTGTGTTGCATGCTGCAGGCAGACCCCTGTGAGTCTTGCATAGCTCGCTGCCCTTTGCGTACGCACTCCTCCTACCCTAAACCTTTGCGTTGTTCCGAAGAATATGGATAAATTAATTTGATTATATAGGAGATATAACATATTTTTAGGCTACGAAAGCACTAAGCAGTAAAATTAGATGATTTATGTGATCAAAAGCAACGCAAAACTATTTTGATGTAGAAGCAATTCACGTTTCAGGCAGTCTTTCACAGTATATAGAGAAAAGTGGGCTTGGCTCATTAATACTGTTCAATTGTAAGAGATGTCGTGGACAAAATTGGAGGAGAAGGTGTTGTTGAAGCGCATGATGGTGATTGCTAGAAAATACCGAAATAATGAAGTTTAGTTATAAAAGCTGACCAATGAGATCGTGTTTCTGTCTCAACTACAACACCCAGTGCAGTTGTCTTCCTGCCCACTTCACAACAGTGTAATTACATTGTAAACTATAATTACACAACAACTGTTCACACAGTGAAGCCCATTTTGTAAATAAGTCAACCACTTTTTGTGTGAGGAGTTTATTTTAGTTTTTCTTTTCTTAGAATCACAATTCACGATGAATGAATGAATGACTGAATAAATCACATATTTCTGTTCGTGTACAAATTTAACACACGCCCCCCCTCCAAATGAATATATTCGTTCGCCGCAGTCTCAGAAAGTCATTATACATTAATTATGCCTAGGGCCGGCCCTGTAGCTCTGTAGGTAGAACACCTGTCTGCTGTGCAAGGGGTCCCAATTTCGATTTCCGATTGGGGTGGAAAAGTCTCTCTACCCAAGAGTATATCATAGTCACCCCAGAGTCTGGAGATCGGTAAACATAAATATAATTCACTACAGATTAATACCAACAGTAAACAATTGAACACTATTGCCATGAGCAATTGTTGCAAAAGAAAGAGTCCTGGATATGATCTAGAAGTTAAAGGCGACATATAAATGGAATAACAAAAAGAAAAAATGTGATGTGTTACACTCACATGATTTTATCTATCTGTTCTACAAACAAACTTCTTACAAAGGTTTATTCTTCTTTCTACTCTATGCTAATCGATATAAGCATTGGCAGATTGCATCTATTACTTAATTCCTTACAAGTGGAAGGGAACTAAAGGAATGAACTATGCTAAAGTGACAGTCAAATGCTTTAAAAGCTATCGTTATGCAATTGTCATTGAAATTCACTTCTTTGCTTGGCCAGGAGTTGAACAAAAGAAAAACGGACGCTGTCTGTCTGAGTAAAGTACGAATGTTTTGTAATTGAAAGCAACAACGATCTAATCCACAACAGAAATGCACATGACATAAATTATGTGGTTTAACGAGATATACATTTTTATATGATAAGTTTTTGTCTATTTCTTACGGTTTACTAGTTACGAAAAATACGGAAAAAATTATCCAGAACGAACAGGTCTTCAGAAGCTATTCCAGGAAAATTCAGGCTACACATTTTATTTGTGATGTAAATATGTATAATGTACGGTATTTTAATTAAAATTGCTAAAGCCATGTTTTAGAAAAACAATAATTTCAAAAATGTTTCCCTATAAAGGATAATTTGGGGTGGGGGATTTTTTATTTAAATTTTCGGGTTGCATTTTGAAGGACAGAAAAATTAAATACCAAGTTTGGTATTAACGGTCTTTTAGTTTTGTAGTTATGCTGTCCACAGACACACATGGGCCGTATTCTAAAAATGTTTTTGTTTTGGACTCAGGGTGGAATTCAAGACCTTTTCTGTACAGTATGTACATAGTACATGTAGAGGAAATAAAAATATATACCTAACAGTGTGGCTAATTAAAAGCCCTGAAATTAAAATTACTGGCTTGCAGCATTCGATTTGCTACTTTCTCTACGCATACTATGGATATAGTATATAGAGAATATATTGTAATGCACACAAAATTCGATACCGAGATTTCACCGCAAATTCATGTTTTGGGACCCACTGTATAAAAAAAAGGATTTTTAGAAAAAAGTCCGCGTGCGTATGTTTGTGTGTTTAGACAGCATAGCTCAAAAATAAAAACACCATTAAATACCAAACTTGGTATTTAAGTTTAGTATCTTCCAAGAATGCGACATGAAGATGTTCAAGAAAATCCCCCCGACCGCAAACTACCCTTTACATGGAACATTTTTCGAAAATTTTGATTTTCTCAAAACTGTCTCTAACGATTTTGATTAAAATACCTTATGTATAAGATATTTCTATGACAAACGAAATGTATATCTTGAATTTTCTGGAAATGGCTCCTGAATATCTCCTCATTTTGGATGACTTTTATATAACTGGAAAACCGTAAGAGATATACAAAAATGTAGAGCCCACTAGAACACAAAATTTTTGTCATGTACAGTTTTTGTAAATTTAACTGTTTTCGAGATATTCCGGATTATTAGTTTCAATTTTAAGCAACTTCAGCTTTTCTGAAATTGAATGACGGCTTTTTCCTCTCTACTCGTCTGTTTACTCCAGGGAGGCAAAAGGACTGGAATTTCAATTGCTTCACATAGCGACCGACTTGTAAATTACAATACTATTGCTTTAGCCCGTGTATTTTCTTATTTCTCTTTTACTTACAAGGAAAAAAGTATCGAAGACTATTTCTACTTATGTTTTTCTTGATTAGCATGATGTAGATAACAGATTAATGTTTTGAATAAAAAGTTTATTTACCGAACAGCTAGAGGACATCATGTGAATGGAATTTATTGCCTTTTTTCACTTCTACTTTCAAGGAACCAAGTAATAAGGACAATTTATACTAATGTTTATCTCGATTATCATTAAGTAGATAGAAGAATAAGCTTTCTCACAATACTTTGTTAGAGCGATGTAGAGACAATTATGGGCATGGAACACATCAGATTTTTGTTAATAGACACCAGTGGTACTGTGATATCCTTAAAGATATCCTAGAATAAGTGAATCGGTCATGAGAAATTCTGTGTATGATCTGATGTCATGATACTCACCGATAGATATGAATGGTGAAATTTGCAGAAAATTATATTATTTTCTCTATACGTACAATGAACATAGTATATAGAGAAAGTATTGTATTACACCCAAAAATTCGATACCGAGATTTCACCGGATATTTATATTTTGAGACCCATTGAATAAAAAAAAAACATTTTTAGAAAAATGTCCGTTTGTGTGTCTCTCTGTGTGTGTGCGTGCGTGCGTGTGTGTCTGTTGGAAACATAGCTCAAAAAAGATAAGTCCGATAAACACCAAGCTTGGTATTTAAGTTCAATATCTTCCAAAGTTGCAACATGGCAATTTTAAAGAAAATAACCCACCCCAAACTACCGTTTACTTGGATAAAGTTCGAACATTTTGATTTTCTCAAAAATGCTCAAGTGATTTTGTTAACAATATCGTATATTAAAGATATTTACATGACACATAAAATGCATAACTTGAATTTACTGGGAATAGCCTCTGAAGGCATTTTTATTCTGAATGAATTTTGCGGAATTTTGCATCACTGGTAAACCGTAAGAGATAGACAAAAACTTGCTTAACTAAAAATGTAGAGCTCGTAAAAACACGCGATTTATGTTATGAACATCTTTTTTGTGGAGTTGCCTGTATTTGAGATATTATTTGTTATTGGTTTCAGTTAATACTTATGGGAATTTGTCTACTCCTGGCCATACAAAGGAACTTCAATTACATAGCAACCAGCTATTAAAGCTTTTGAATATCGCTTTAGCCTAGTGTATTCCCTTATTTCCCTTCCACCTACAAGGAAGCAAGTAATAAGGTCATTTAGTTTTATGTGTAGTTTTATTAGTTGAAAGTTCTGTTTAATTTTATATAATGTACATTTTAACGTTGAAGGAAAATGTACATTTATATATTTTTTAAAAGTGTACTGCATCTGCTGTTTTGTAATGTGAATTCTGCACCACCTCACTGAAAAACATCATTCCCACCTTGGAGCAGAGAGGTTAAAAACTGCAAATTTGTTTTTACACTTAACCTAGTATATATTTGAATTATCCGTCTTCCAAAGATGCGGCACGAAGACTTCAACATCTCGCCACACTAAGCTACTCTCTACATGGGACATCCTTAAAAAAGACTATGATTTTCGCATCGATGGCTCTAATGATTTAGTTAAAATATTATCTCAAAATAACTTGGGAGCTCTTTGTAGTTTACCGGCAAACATGCATGGCAGTTGGAGAATTTAATGTCATGTTGGCACGGTATCTCAGTCATAAGAGCAACCGGACTGGGAGAACCACGGTTCAAATCCCTGGTATGGTATTACATCTTTCAGTCTGACTTACATTTCTAACTTTTATTCTACACACGGTTTTTATGGCAAAAGCAATTAAAATATCACTTGTTCATGATGATTCTAAAACAAATCAAATGTATATCTTAAATTCTTTTGGAATATCTTCTAAAGTCTTCTTTATTATGAATGACTATTACATAACTGGTAACCTCAAAACAAAGATAAATTCTTACTCCAAAATAATGTGTATCTCGTTAAAGCACAACAATTATAAGGATTAAGTTTTCTTTGTGAATTTAATCATATTCAAGGTATACCACGTCGTTGATTTCAATTTCAAAAACCTTACAATTTTCTAAAATGAAGAGTCGATATTTGTTGTTTTTCTTCATTCAAGAAAACGGATTTAAAAGCCCTTGCTTTGCGACCCGTTCTTTAAAGTTTTCATTATCGCTTAAGCCTTACTGTATTCGTTTATTTCCCTTGTTTTTACAAGGAAATATGAAAGAATGCAATTCCTGAAAACGGTAATACTGATTAAATTAAACTAGATGAACATGTGGACACTCTCCAACTGCTCTGGCAGGCTCGATCGAGCTTACAACATGGGACCACCAGCTTTACTTCCCTTCAGAAAGAAACCATTCTAAGGATGTTTACGACCGGCCACGAAGGATGACAATGGCATGCAGTAGATAGAATAATGTTTTCTACCTTAGAGTGAATAGAGAAGGGTATGTGAGTGCAGTTCATCAGATTTTTACTTTCTCTAGTAAGTATGTACAATGTACATAATAGATAGAGAAGGTAGGTATTGTATTCCAATCCAAAATTGGATACCGAGATTTTTACCGGAAATGCATGTTTTGAGACCCCCTTAATCCAGAAAAGCATTTTCTAGAAACATGTCTGTGTATGTGACTGTCGGCAGCATTACTCAAAAAACGAAAAGTCGTTTAATAACCAACTTGGGATTAAAGTTCAGTATCTTCTTAGTATGCGACACGAAGATTTTAAAGAATTTTCCCTCATCCCCAACTACCCATTACATGAAACATTTTTCGAAAATTTTGATTTTCTCAGAAATGACTAACGATTTTGATTAAAACACCATATGTTTCAGACATTTTGACAAATGAAGTGTATATCGTGATTTTTCTGATAATAGCCTCTGAAGACCTCTTCATTCAAGATGACTTTTGTATAACTTTTGTACATCTTGTAAACCGTAAGAGATAGACAAAAACTTACCACACAAAATGTAGATCTCGTTGAAACACACAATTTATGTCACACCATTTCGGAGATGTTCCATGTTGTTTGTTTCAATGTTAAGCTACCTAAACTTGTATCAAACACGGAGACATCTTTTGTTTTCGTCTCTCCTTTGTTAGCTCGGCAAGCAAAGAGAACGAAGTTCAATTGTTTCGCATATCGACCGGCTTTTAAAATATTTGATCTAGTGTATTCCCACATTTATTTCTACTTATAAATAAGCAAGTAATAACACTAATTCTATTAATGTTTATCTCGATTAGAATGTTGTAGATAAAAGAATAGTCTGTTGTAAGAAAGGTTTGTTTGAGGAATTGCTAGATAAAGCCAGATGAATGGAACTCGTAAGTTCTTCTAAAACTATATGATTAAAACAAACTTTGATTCGGGGAAGTATAATATGAAATTCCGGGGAATTACGGCTGTAACTGGCTAGTATAGGATCTGCCGTGACGTAGATGTCCTATTATGAAAACACCGCAAATACATACATCATGAATGTGCTCCTTACACGATGAATATTTTGTTTTCATTTCCTCTAACACACCTGTTACATATCACGGTTTTTCATCTCCGTGAATGGATAAGACATAATGCTTCTTTTTAACAGAAGGAATGCGAAAGCGGAAAGGGAATAAATAAGAAATGCTTGAACATTTTAGGCGCGAGGGAACGTGGAGCATCTTAAGCTGATAGGAGAACAACTTCAATAGCACTAAAAATGGAGGTAGCATTGTGTTTGGGAGATTACCCGACAATAGAGCGAAGGAAAGTAATTTAAGAAGAGAAGAAAAGTAGTTTAACTTTCGGTATCTACAGAACTGCGCTCCATTGTTACAGTTTTTGCGCGTCGCCTCAGCGAATAGATGGCAAGGAGTGGCTCAGGGGGAAGAAAAACACAAATAAATGCAATACGATGTATGTGCAATACTACATTATTTCCCGCGTTGTTATTATTATTGTCATCTTTTTTATTTTTTGTACTCCTCGTATGGAGAAAAGGTTTAATTTCCTCCGTTATTTTGTGCTTTTATAATACAGGCGAACTGATTGTAGGTGCAAACAAATTTGAATGCCAGTTGTCTACGTAAGACCGTTACGTTAACAGCCTGGGCTTGAATGTTTGCTTTCCGTACCACGTACATAGTTGGCAGAGGAGCTATTGTATTCAGTCCAAAAATTCGATTCCGAAATTTTTCCGAACAATAATTTGTTTCAGGACTTCTAGATAAAAAGCGTGATGTGTTTCATTCATATGACTTTCTCTACCTATTTTGCAAACAAACTATTGTTAAGAAAGATTATTTTATCTACATCATGCTAACCGAGATAAACAGTAGCAGAATTAATTTTATTACTTCTTCCTTGTAAGCAGAAGGGAAATTAGGGAATACGCTAGGCTAAAGCGATAGTCAAATGTGTCAAAAGCTGCCGCTATGCGATTGTCAATGAAATTCGGACGGCTTTCTATGTGAAAAAGTATAATTTTTTTAAAGTTTAAACCAATTACAAGGAATATCTCGGAAACTCTAGAAAAAATGTAAGGCAGAAATGTGTTTTCTTAAAAATAATTACACTTTTTGCGTTGTAAGTTTTTGTCTATCTCTTACGGTTCACGAGTTTTACAAAAGTCATCCAGAATGCACAGGTCTTCTGAGGCTATTGCCAGAAAATTCAGGATACACTTCGTTTGCAATGAAAATATTTTCAACATATGGTATTTTAATCAAAACTGTTACAACTATTTTCGAGAAAATCAAACATTTCGGAAAGTGTTCCATGTAAGGGTATGTCGGGTGGGGGATTTTCCTAAAACTCTTTGTATCGCCTCCTTGGAAGATGCTTAACTTAAATGTCAAATGTGGTATTCAATCCACTTTTTGTTTTTGAATTATGCTGCCCACAGACACATACACAGACACAGACACACGCATATACAGACAGATACACATACTTCCCAATTTCTAAAAAACTTTTTTTCTTTTTTGATTCATTTATAGCCGATGAATTTTCACTATCGAATAATTGGGTAGAATACAATACCTATTCTATCTACTAATTGCGTTTACATATGTGCTAGAGAAAGTAAAAAACATTTTTGTAAAGTTCCTGCACGTATTTGTGCCGGTTTGCTTGGTGTGTCTGTGAATAGCATAACTCAAAAACGAGAAGTCGGTTAAATACCAAATTACACCTTTCATAGAACATTATCAGAAAGCTTGACTGTCTAAAAATGGAACTAAGGATTTTTATTAAAATACTATATTCTTAAGATACAATGCAATACGATATATATATATATATTTATATTGAATTTTATGGCAATAGCCTGTGAAATGTTCTTCATTTTGATGGCATTTTGTATAATGGTTTAAGTTATAGTAAAGCGATAGACGGAAGCAGCACAAAACACACAAAAATGTAGATCCCTTTAAAACAAACAATTTATTTCAGATTTTTTTTGTGGCATGAGCTATTCCCTAGATATTCGTTATTAATTTTTCCATTTGTTCAGCGCGTTGTCACTCTTCTTAAGCCTTTTGATTTTAAGTTGTTTTTCGCGTTTGCATGAAGCAGTATGGAATTTAGAAGCCAGCTTAGCGTCCATTCTTAAGCATTTTACCATCGCTGATTGCTTTGTATCTTAACGAAATGTATGATGGAACTATTTCTGTAAAAACTTATCTTGATTAAAATTAAGTAGAGATAAAATAAACTTTAGTAAGATTATTATTTGTGTACCCACCAATAAATGATAGATAGTAGAGAAAGTCATTAGAATGTATCAGATAAGATTATTATTTGTACATTTTAAGGTAAACATAAAGGATAATACCTTTTGGCACAGTATCACGCGAAATTTGAGTAGTGTTTGATAATTCACATAAATGCTGATCAAGATAAACCTATATTTCTAATTTTTAAACCAAAAATACGTGTTTTACTATAGAATGTGACATTAAATTATAATTTCTCTTTAACTAATCGGTAATTAACAGTACACAATAATATTTATGCCAACGATATAAGATATGAAATGGACGTATTTGCTACACCAAAATTCTAGAACACCTGAAACAATTTGAACTAAACTGGGTAAGCATATGACTTACAATCTGGAAAATAAATTTCTACGGGGGTGGGGGAAGGAGTGAGGTAAAATAAAAACAATGACCTATATTAATGTCAACGCTAGAATGTTCAGGGTTTTTGAAACGAATTCTGACATACGGATTCCATTTAATCCAAGTTCAGACCCATCTGCAATGGTGAATGGCTGTACAACATTATAAAGAGTAGTATCGATTCCATTGTCTCAGGCCCACTGAGTTGAGTAACTTTCGTGGCAAGGAGTAGTTTGATGCCAGTTCACACACCCTAGTGTAATTTTATATTAAATCCCAGAGGATTTCAGGTAGTTTCACTGCGGCTCGCTACGGCTCGACGGCCATGTTCTAATAGTAGCAAGATACAAGAGGGCTTACTCGCATTGGAGAGATTAGCTACAAAAATAGTTTATTTGATGTCTGTTTATTTTTTTAGAGTATAATTGTGTATATGTTTATATTTTATGTACATTTGTATGTATAATTTACTACTTAACACCATAGTAGCATGTATAGTTAGTTTTTTTGCACAGAAATCTGTGATGTAGCTAATAGTATCCAATAGAACCACGTTGTATTTCCAGGTATAACCTGTAGTCTTATTTATAGCTATTTTATTTAGGAGTTTTCTATATATTTTAAGTTTCGTCTATATAATTTCAGTTATTTTTAACGCTTATTGTGATAAATAAATGGAATGGCTTTATTAGAACTGTTCTCTGATATATATAGATACCTCTTATTGTTAGTATCATTTTCATAGCATATTCGAAAATTTTCTGTGATATAAGTGTTACAACTGGAGTTTTATTTTACGAGTGAAATGTTTGTGGAACAAGGTTGAAAGCGGAGTGTAATATTCTTACAAGCAACACAGAACCAGTTTTATAGCGTATTGTGATATGCTGATTTTAAGCCGCCCTTAATGTTGAATTGTAAGTTGTCCAGCTGAAGTTTTTGTGGAAGCAGCAGCATATATTCGGACATGCGCATTGGTTAGCTCTAGTCTGTTGTTTCATCTTCATAGTTATTCATTTGACCTTCAGCACCAATAATGGCAAAACGATTACTTACATAAATGTAGCATTCTTTAAGTGACAGTTTTTTATAGTGTTTAACTCACGCCTTTACTACTTGTGGCACCGCAGGCGATGGCACTGGTGGTACGTGTAATGAAGATCTCACATGCGGTTGCTTGTGATCGAACGCGGACCCTCTAGGCGAGAGGCGAGTGGTCCGACCGCTCGGCCACGGCGAGGCCTTACTTAAGGGATAGTGGAAATGAAATAACAAACTTATATATCTCTGTTTCGATTTTCCTGAAAATTTTACTGTGATTTCACTGATGTTATGTTAATATGAGTACCACATTTAAAGATATAAATTAATTTGTAAATGTTATTTTGTAAAAATATATATTGCATAGTCAAAATGTTCCACTACCTCAAAATTTGAGAAAATTGTTTGGCATTCTTTAAATTGCAGATTTATTCAGAAACTTTAAGGGTGACTTTTAATTGCTGAATTATCATGAGCTTTTAAAAAAGGCTTAGAATTGTCAATCTCGTAAAATTAACCTATTTTTCATTAAAATATTTGAAAATATACTATTCATATTATAATAATTATATTTCTTGTACTTATACAATAAATAGTTGTCCACATTTGGAAAAGTTTTAGTTGCGTTTAAGCAAAAACTAAGACGGCGGAACATTTTGAAGGAATGAAAATATAGTTTTGAGAAAAACGCTGTTTTATGAAATAGTATTTTAGGAATTAGTGTATTGTACGACGTTTAATAAAATGTAGAACTCGATGCAACAGGGGACAGCTAATGTTGATTCTCTATAGATACCCAAAGTTTATTTGCTATTAAAAGCGATTTTAGTTTTTTTTTTTTTTTACTGATTTTAATCAAAATTGTACTCCCTAATAAACTTAAGCCTATGCCTCCTTTCTACTAAAAGCTTGGCTGTAAATATTTTCCCTCCGTACCGCTACATCTTGCCAAGATATGCTCCCACGATTCTTACTCCTCGCAAATGGGGCAGATTTTAATGCCATTTTTGTCAGTAATTTTTATCATTCGCCTTTTTGCTAGTCTAATCCTTACGAGCCCCTATCTAATGTGTTTGATACCTGTTTTGATGTATTGCTTCATATTCCATTCCGATTTTAGCCCAGATTGTACTTCCTTCTTTGTGCATTGTGCAATTATTTGCTGTTTGTCAATACTACAGAGGCGGTTCTTAATCTTTCTCCAAATACTCCGTGTGTTTCCCTGTCCCACTATCGATATGAACATTCAAATTACAACTGTATGTGAAAAGTATTCTCAATATTCTATCCTTTAAAACGTACGAATGACTTTCTACCGACTTTAACTAAGAAAATATTAATACAAACGTTTGTGATGCTCCATTTTGGCTATTATGACTCTGCTTTTACTAAACTAACTGCAAAGTCATACCTTTATAAACAAACCTAATCTGCTGCTTTATCAATATGATAAATATATCACTTTAATTTATTGTTACTAATATTTTATGGGCTGGTAAGTAATATGCATTCAATTCTAAATATGCATTTTAACCTACCTTAATAATTTTTTTTTTTCTTTTCATTTCAGTGTACTTGTTGTACCTATTTGTACTTGTTTTTATTAAGTTGTATAGAATTTTATTTTGGTTCTTTATTCATTGTATCAGTGCTGTATTGAATGTAATATATTGCCCGGTAGAGTGGAAGAGAAACCCTTGTGACCTTAACTTCAATAAATATGTATCTCATCCAAATGATTTGCAAACCTTTCTTTAATATTGATGCCTACGTCGTATTACCTTCCATTCTCAACTGTTAATGGTAACAGACTGCCCTAATTAGAGATTTGTTTCCGTGAGCGATTTCCATCCAATATTTAACATTTCTGATATTTGACGATGCGCCCCGAATTCCCTCATTATTCCGCCGTTGGCCGTACCCTCCGTACTCCCAGGATTCCTTTGAAAAACTGAGGCCTCATTTGGTTCAGATTTATATTGAGAACAGATAATGTGAGCGCCATTAGACATTAATCATATAAGAAGGCGCAATGAAAAGTGAAACCTATTCACGCCAAGTCGAACTATTAAACATTTGCAAATACAAAGCCTGATTGCCATGTGATTGTACCCAAAACCAAAGTTAGTCAAATGGAGTGTTATAAAACTTTTATCGCACTAGTGGGACAATTTAAAGCCTAAACTTGGCTTTGGAAATTTTCCTTCCAAAATTTCCTTTCCCATCATTTGATTTCACCTACCATCATATAGACAGACAACATAGAAGCGTTATGCTTACCATCATAATGGCAATTATTATTTTAATTCACTGTGGAATTAATATAGGTAACAAACATTAATATTTCATACTGATGTTGGTATAAAACTATCCTAGTTTATTGTAGTATTCATGCTTCTTTATTATGAGATATTTTATTATTAAAATGTAATGAACCTAACAAAGTAAACCAAAACAGTTAAGGGATTAAATGTTTTGGTATTAAAACGTAGGTATGCTTTTAATAGGTTATTGGGATGCTTTCATTCACATTTCCCCTTCTCTAAATATAAAGAACACTTCCTTTTCTACCTCTTAATCTTTTAGTTTTCGCTGGGATTTTCAGTAATGCAAACAGGATGGTTACATTGAGGTTATGGTTTTCGGTGTAGGCCGTGACTTTTTTTTTATATCTAACGATGGTTACATATTGGTCCGGCTTAGCAACGTATAATCAACTTACGTGTGTTCAAATCATTTGAGAAAGTAAGAAGGAAGATATGGACTGTTGACTTCATTTGCAAAGCCGTGCAAATATTTCTCTATTATTATGAAGGGCTAATATCACGAAGCTCTCCTGTAAGATTTCAATGCCGCAATCAAGTCTCACACTTTTTGTTTACAGACTGAACGGCAGCACTAACAGAACTCTATGTGGAAACTGCTTAGTTGTCCTGGTAGCGTTAGTGCTTTAGAGAACGGTTTGTGACATTACTGAAAGTCATAAAATATCAATACGTTCTTGAGTCATGTGTTATAGTCCTATGGTATTTATGTTCTGCTCCTTATAGTTCCACAGTTCCTCTCCAAAGACTTGATTAGGCAATTGAAATTTCTGTAGTGGTACATTTTAAATGCATGGATGGAAACGACGCAGGTCCCAGCTGTTATGATGAAGGAGTTGTATTTTAAGCAAGTTTCACGTCGTTTTCAGATGTTGACATCCAATAAACTCCTTGTAAATAGTCATAGTCGTAGTCGTAGTAGCAGCAGGAATAGTAGCAGTACTAGTAGTAGTACTAGTAGTATAAGTAGTACTAGTAGTACTAGTAGTAGTACTAGTAGTATAAGTAGTACTAGTAGTAGT